>CABEGB010001142.1:64858-178052 GCA_901521435.1 Crematogaster levior
AGTACAACAACGGCAACAAATCAAACAAACTAACAAAACATATACAACAAATAACACAAAATAACAATAAACCAATAATTGAAATCATGGACACACTCAAACAGAAACTTGCCGTATACTCGAGTAGACTCCGCAGATATAAGGAATCAAACACCAGAAAACTACAAAACAACTTATTCAGAAACAATGAAAAAAGATTTTATAACAATCTAAGCAATACAGAAGGAACTAAGATAACCCCACCAAGCAAAGAAGCAATAACCGCGTTCTGGCAAACAATCTGGAACAACCCAGTCGAACATAATAGCACAGCCCAGTGGATAGAAACGAAACAGCAGAAACACCAACACATCAACAATAGAATAAATATAACAATCACAACTGATGAAATCACGCAGATAACAAAGAAAACATATAACTGAAAAGCCCCTGGAGTGGACGGAATACAAAACTACTGGTACAAACAGCTCACATCAACACAGTTACCTAGCCACATGTATAACAGACATTATCAAACACCCACACAAAACACCAATCTTCCTCACAGAAGGTAGAACATACGTAAAACCAAAAAATAATGATACAGAAAATCCTGCCAACTACAGACCTATCACATGCCTATCAACACTATACAAAATAATAACATCAGTAATCACGCAGAAAATAGAACTACATCTCACACAATATAACATCATGACAGAAGAACAGAAAGGCTGTCGTAAGCAGAGTCAAGAATGCAAAGAACAGCTTATAATAGACAGTACAATAATGAAGCAAGCAGAACAACAACGAAGCAACCTCTACACGTGCTATATAGACTATAAGAAGGCATTCGACTGTGTTCCACATAGTTGGCTACGACAAGTCCTAGAAATATACAAAATCCCCGATACACTCATACAGTTCCTAACACATGTGATAAACACGTGGAGAACAAAAATACATCTACACACCGACGCACAACAAATAGAAACAGAAGAAATACACATAAGAAGAAGAATATTCCAAGGAGACTCGCTGAGCGCACTATGGTTCTGCATCTGCCTAAACCCACTTTCACAAGCACTCAATAACACAAGACAAGGATACGCAATAAAACACAGAAAAAGAACACTACATACCATCAGTCACTTACTATATATGGACGACATTAAATTATACGCCTCAACACATACACAAATCAAACAACTTATCAAAACAACAGAAGACTACAGTTTAGACATCAACATGGAATTTGGAATAAACAAGTGTAAAACAATCAAAATGATAAAAGGCAGATGGGAGGAGATAATAAAGACAATGAATGAACAGCTCATCACATCACTACAAGAACAAGAAACATACAAATACCTAGGGTTTCATCAAAATACAAAACTACAACATAAAAACATTAAACAACAAATAACACAGAAGTACAAAACAAAAATCACATCCATACTTAAAAGTAAACTTAGTTCTAAACACATAATGAAAGCAATAAACACATACGCAATACCACTTCTCACATATTCATTTGGCGTTATCAAATGGTCGAATACGGACACTGAAGAACTGAACAGACTAAACAGAACTATGCTAACTAAATACCGCATGCACCACCCCAAATCGTGCATCCAACGTGTGACACTCCCACGTGCACAAGGGGGGAGAGGGCTCATAGACATCACACAGCTACACAACAAACAAATCAACAACTTAAGACAATACTTCCACAATAAACAAGGCAGTTCACTACATAGAACAATTAAAACATCAGACACTATAATATAACACCACTCAACCTCAGTCAACAACAAGAACCAGAAGAACGAGATATTAACAACAACGATGAAACGCACACAACAGATAATGCAACAAAATGGTCACAAAAAACATTACACGGCAGACAATACAACATAATACAACAACCACACATCAATAAATTATACTCATACACATGGCTAACAAAAGGAGAACTACAACCAGAAACAGAAGAATTTACAATAGCAATACAAGACCAGGTGATAGCAACCAAAAACTACATGAAACACATCCTGAAAGATCCAAACACACAAAACGACCAGTGCAGAAGATGTCATCAATACCCAGAAACAATAGACCACATCACTAGTGGGTGTAAACTTCTCGCTAGTATAGAATACACAGAGAGGCACAATATAGTAGCTAAAATAATCCACCAAGAAATAGCACTAAAACACAGACTCATCACAGAGCACACACCATACTACAAGTATCATCCACAGACGATACTGGAGAGCAACTATGTCAAACTATACTGGGACACTACATTACACACAGACCAGTCGGACACAACAGACCAGATATAACACTTACACTGAAGGAAGACAAAGTCACCTACTTTCTGGACATAGCTATCCCCAACGACACAAACATAAAAACCAAAAAACAAGAGAAAATAGATAAATACACACCACTAGCGATGGACATAAAACAGACGTGGAAACAAAACAAAATCATTATCCTACCATTCATCATGTCACCAACAGGAGTCACACCATTCTCATTCACACAAAATCTACATAATACTCAATCTACACACACATATACATACAACCATCCAAAAAGCCGTAATACTGAAAACATGCCACATAGTCCGAAAATTCCTTAACCCACCCCAATAAATAAGAACAAAAATCCTCTTACTTACTTGATACCCACCCGTAAATAGGAGTATAAACCAGGGAATCCTAAGGCGACACACATACCGCATAATAATAATAAAAATCAAATTTTGTTATTTATAGATTTTCGCAATTACCATAACTCTCGCGAAAGAAATCCTCCTCTTTCTCTCTATCGTCTTTTCAACATAAATTCAAAGTCAGAGTTTAGGCAGGTATAATTAATGAATATTTAATTGGATTCCATATTTTATCTCACTACGTCACATTATTTTTTACAGTTTTTAGATAACAATCTGTTTGATCTATTACAAAATGTGCCCTTAAACCTTCACTATTACAATTGACTGCAGTTGGATGGATGCTCAGATCACAGTGCTTGTATTGTTAGAGATTGCATAAACCAATGTTATCCGGAAAAATAAATTGGCCGTTGGGAACTTGTGAAGTGGTCTCCAGATTTACTTCTTTAGATTTTTGAAGAAGTTACTTCAAGAGAATAAAAAATGAAGTTTACTCAATTGAGTCTCGTGAATATCCAACGAATAAACACAGCTTTTGATCTAAAATTAAATCGGGAGGAAATTTATCAAGCGACAAATTTGAATTTCGATATTTCTGTGTATAGATCGTCAATCTCTGCGGCCTAGTTTACATCGAGCACTTGATACGCGTATCAAGTAATGTATTTAAGTTGATCAGCCAATAGCTGAATAAATGTACTAGTTATTTACTATTTGAGCCTGTGTTTAGATTAGCTGTTTTGTACTTGTATCTTAATTTAGAAAGTTTTTTGCTTTTCTTTTGTTTATGCCAATATAAAGAAAGTCTGTCAATGTTCTTTAAATGTGAAGGAAAGATGTTATTATTCTTGCAATTCCGTAAAAATATTAATTTGTTTTTCAAATTGATTAACTTATAGTTGGTGCTTACCCAGTCTTTGAATGTTTTCGCAGTCCAAGGATTAAAATAATATTTAATGTTGTCGCAGTTAAAATAACAATCGTTAATAAGATAAGGACGCGTGTTATTCGGCTGGCGCATAATTAAAATTATAAGTAAAAGTAAAACAATTTACAACGGTTTCTTGGATATAAAATCATAGATTAAAGAAAAGCTCCTTAAAACTAATTTCTATTAGAAATTTTTTCTTACCTGTGATATATAACTTCATAAAGAATAAAGACAGTAAAAACAAAATAGAAAAACAAATAGAATTATTATACAGGTCAACTGTTCAATTTACTAACAATCACCTCGGAATCATTTTTATCCGAGCAGACAAAGGAAATGTCACGGTAGCCTTAAACAAAGAATTTTACACATTAGAAATAGAAAAAATCTTGGAAGACAAAAGTAGTTACGTCATCGTTAAAATCCAACTACTAACATAGAAAAAACCTTAAATAACATTGTCAAAAAATGGTCTGATAAAAAATATATTACAAAACCAGACTTATTCAGATTAAGATCAAGCGACTCTCTTCTACCAAAAGCATATGGACTTCCAAAAATACACAAAGAAAAACTGAGTTTTAGAATAATAGTTTCCTTATGTAACACTGCACTACATAATATAGGTACATATCTGCAAAAAATAATTTCGATCAGCATTCTTAGAGCTAAGAGCAGCACTATTAATAGCAGAGAACTCTACAGCAAACTCTCAGATCTGATTATAACAAACTCCGAAACTATTTTTTCATATCTTTTTTTATCAATATACCATTAGAATTAGCTATCGATAGCCTATCAAAAAGATGGATCCACATTGAATCTCTCACAAAAATTCTGAAAACAGAATTCATACATTAAATTTATAATGAATTCAACATATTTTTCTTTTAACAACAAAATATATAAACAATGTTATGGTACACCTATGGGCTCACCTCTATTCTCCATATTAGCAGACATTGTTCTGCAAGATTTAGAACAGCCAATATTAAATTGTTTTAACTTTACTTAACGAAATAATTCCGCTCGATATTGATAATAATATTTGATAAGAGTTACAAAGACCTAGGTTACTTGATCGAGCTAGACTAAACATATCATTTTAAGCTGTATAAAAACATGACTAGGATTTATTCAAAATAAATAAATAAATACATGTGAACGTTTCAACCTCACTGGGTTTTCCTCAGCACTTGACAAATTATTAAGATAAAACAACATAAAACCGTTGTTAAATAAAAATACATTAAAAATTAAATTAAATTAAATGAAAATAAATATAAGAATAAAAATATAAAAATAACACAAGCATCACGCAAATTAGTCTTAACACTAAGGGTGGAGCACGGAACGTTGGTGGTCTATCGTACATTCAGGACGCGATCTCCAAGTAAAAAAGTTGAAGTCAAAGATGTAAAAAGTGTGGTACAAACTTATTCGTCGTTTAATGGCGAGAATATGTTGGTCAAATGTTGTAAACAAGCTGTCGCTTTGTTCTTAGTGTTGTAACCGTCAATATTTAAAACGAAGATGTATGAAGATCGTATTCTAATTAATTAAACAAACAAAAGATACACAGTGTTAAGTAATAGTGTCATCAGACAAAACAAGTGTGATATAAAACTATCATTAAACGGAAGTTGAGTGTAATTATGTGGTAAAAATTAAGAGGTGATTAATCTAATTACCTGTCGGCGTCGAGCCTACCAATAAAGCGTGTTCTAGTATGTTCGGAGTGATCGGAAATCGTGTTAACATTTTAGTTTAAACTAGTTCTGATCTTAAACGCACATTGTCTTTTAACTTTCTTGTAAATTTTATTTTAGATACGTTGATGATATTATTATGTCTGCAAAAGATAAAGTTGAATACATATAAAATCAATAGTTTCAATAGTTACCATAATAAACTGAAATTTACTATGGAACCTTGCATGAATGAAAAGATTAGCTTCCTTGATCTCAACATTATTCTGCAAGAGAATAAGATATATATAGACTGGTACCAAAAAAATACATTCTCTGGAAGGTTTCTATCGTATTTCTCAGATCACCCATTAAATCACAAAGGCACGGTTTACAACTTGCTAGACAGAGCAATATTATACATCATTATACTCACACCCTAATTTCCACCAGAAGAACATACACATGTGCATTAATCTATTATTAAATAATGGGTATTTTCTCAACTTAATATTTAACTGCTTGTTACACAGCAAAGTATAACGTCGTGCACGACAAATAAAAAATACATAAAACGTACAAATTTAAACGTAACATCGTGATGCATCACATCTCAAGGTCAGACGAAATAATACATAAATTACAACATGCGCACACGGGTCAACTCGTTGTGGCCACAACTGACAAAAGACGTAATAACCCCCACGAGAGCAAACACGCCGCACGAGGAAGTCGCCCCCACGAGAGTAAACACGCCGCATTTTTCCGTCGCGACAAAGTAACCCCCACGACAGTAAACGCGCCGCGTATTATTTCGTCGCGTGAATAAAGTAAGTACGATGTCTCAAAAATCAACTTCGTCTCGCGATTGGACGTACATCAGTGCGTCATTCAATACAACCAATACTTAAGAAGCTAAGGCTTCCTCCGCCTGAGGCTCGCCGCTCGGGTTTCCTCCGCGTTAGAGACCACCGCTCAGTGCTCACGAATTCATTCGCTAAGTATCTCTCGAGAAGTTAGTAGTTCGATAAGCCAGTATCGCAGTTAATATCAACCTCGCTGAATCGTCCAAAGGGATTCAAAAGGATTCGTGTGTGCACCCGCGACCTAGATCGGCTACGGCTCTAGACGTCGTCGCGGTCGTCTGACCACCACGTCCCCAGGCGTCACCTGGATTAGGACGAAGGCCACGAGTGCCTCAGGCGTACAAATTGATGGCCACGAGTACCTCGATACTATAAATCAACACGTCCCCAGGCGTTACCTGGATCAGGACGAAGGCCACGAGTGCCTTAAGCGTACAATCGATGGTCACGAGTGCTTCGACTAAGGAAATTGATATTGTACAACAACGTAGATAAACTTAAAATAAAGTGATTCCTCGAAAAGACAGTGGTGGATGTTAATGTCATCCCGACTGACGATCCACTGCTTACAAAAAAGAATTAACAAACATACCAATGATTTAAATAACAGAGAAATCGAACAACCAAACAGCTCGAATAACCAAAAACAATATTTAGTCTTACCGTACATCAAAAATGTCACTAACAAAATATCTGCTCAAATTAATAATTCTGACATAAATGTAGGATTAAGATGCATCAATAAATTGAATAAATTTATCAAGGTACAAAAAAATAAAACGGAAAAACTCAAAAAGAGCAATGTCATTTATAAGATTCAATGTATTTTATATCTAAGGAGTCGTTGTAAATTGTTTTACTTTTATCTATAATTAAAATTTAAAAATATTTAATTGGCGTTAATGATGATGATATTGCTGATATTCCTTTCGTCTAACGGTACGCAATAATATTTTTAAAAAATTTGCAGAATGACACGGAGAAATTCACAGGAGTGTGTGATAAAGTAATTGAGATTATTTAGTTTCTTCCCATTATTTTAATATTTGTAATAATTTACCGTTTCAAATATCACATTTTAATATCGTAATATTTATATCTTTTTATTTCAGACAAATGACATGTATGTATATTTATTATTTATTTTACTTTTGTTACCCAACTTTGGTCTGTAGGAGTCCGATATATCTTTTGTCTTCTCCTCGAAGACACGGAAATTTATAAGAATTTCCTCCCCTAATAAAAAAAAGGCAGAATTCGAAGGAAAAAGTAAAAAGTAGTCACATCGTGATTACTTTATTCCTAGAGTTCTAACAATAAGTCCATTAATAATACGAGTTCTAATGGTTAGAAATGTTTAGAAAATTATCAGAATGGCATTAATTGGCGTTAATTGTAGGTTTTAATTATGTATTTTTCAATGCTTACATTGATTTTGTACATGGAGTCAATAAATTGAAATAATGTAAATCATGAAAAACAAATTTCTTTTGTTGCTGTATTTGAATAATTGAATGAATTGAATGAAGAAAAATATAACTTTATTAATCTTACTTTCGTTTACAAAAAAATATTTTGATTTTCTCACTATTACCCTTGTTAAAACTAGATTGAAAAAATAACGAAAGAATTTTAACAGCAACAATTTTTATTTTTTAAATTTTGAATTTGAGTTCTAAATATTAATACTCTTGCATTCAGAGATTTCTTAAAAGTTGTTATTAAGTGAAAATCCAATTAAAAAACGTTACAAGAATTATAAAATTACATCAATAAACATGTATATATTATAATGGATACAAATTGCATATACTATACTGAGTTTGAGTGCCCCTCGAGAAGGTACCCCGAGAATGGTACAAAAATAAAAATTTATTGTTATGTAAATAGACATCAGTATTTTATTTCAGGATCAGGATATTTCTCATCAAAATAAACAGTATGATGAATTGTATTTTTTCTAGAAAACAGGTGTAAAAACAGGTGTAAAACAGGTGTAAGAAACAACTATATAAACATTAAGGAATCAAGATCGGTTTAAAACAATAATCACGTAAACAAGAAATCAATTCCAATCAGACTGATTAAAAAAGACACGTATCAACCAGCACCATATAGCTCATCCGAATAAGCGTAAGTAGAGGTAGATTCATTATTTGAATAGAGTTCCATCCAGTTCGCTCCTCGACTACATACTATTCATATTGCACTATTCGCTATCCATATTATTTACTGTTCAATATCTATATTATTATCTGCTATTCCAGTATTAGTTATTCGTCTTCCACGTTAATTACATGTGAAAAGACCTAAATTGCTAAATATGCAGAGTCAGCAAAAGGCAGTTTATAATATAGATAACAAATAATACAAATTAAAAGCAGTATAAATAATGAATAATATAAATAACATGGGTAATATTGCAATTTAATATAAACAACGAACCAAACAAAACTTATTCAAATAATGCCCATCTCTGAGCGCAGCTAGTTTTTTTAATCATGTAAATAACAAGTCAATCCCAATCAGACTAGATCTTAATGTTGATAATTTCTGTTTAAAATAAACGATGAAATTCTATGAACAATTCAATTTAAAATAACAATAATGAATAAATGTGTTTGCGAAACAATCTAGATAAATGTGCTAAACATTAGAAAATATAATACGCTCGTTTTATATAATAACAATCTAGAGGGTAAAAAGGCCAAATATTTAAAGAACGAGCAAACAATTAGATGACATTAAAGACAGGAGATTTTAATTATGTATAGTTTAGTTGTAAATGTTTCTTTATGCGGGCTGATGAAGACTTGTGAAGTCAAAACGTTCTTATCTGTTGTTTGTATCTATAATAAATTCGTTATGTTTAATTTTTAATGTCATCTAATTGTTTGCTCGTTTTTTAAATATTTGGTCTTTTTACCCTCTAAATGTGCTAAATATTTATATCGTCAAGATAAACCAATACTTTTTGTCTTCGTTAATAATATATGAATGCAATAGAATATATGAGTGCAATTAGACATTTTGTTTTATAAGACCAAGAACTAATTATATTATATAAGACAAGAACTAATTATATTGTATCAGTTACGTACACTTTAGAGTTGCACTGATGATGACCATCGTAAAGGTCGAAACGTTTGTATTGTATTAATTTATTTTGACGATATAAAGTTTTAGTACGTATATCTAACTCGGTTTGCAAACCCATTTATTTACCATTGTTGTTTTGAATTCAACGAACCTTCCAATCTTACATTATTTCAATTTAATCCTATAATAAAATATTTTTTAGTTATTCTAAAGAAGAATAAATAATAGACAAATATTAACTTCAAAAACATTTTAAGAATATCGTGAAACATTGAATAACCTTAATTATATTAAAAATAATAGGTTTAAATTTTATGCATTTCTAACCGCGTTGACTCTTATTGCTCTAATTTAAATTAATTTGTCTCTATTAAGAGTCCTTTTTTAAGTTTTTCAATTAAAAATAATATTTTACTTTATTGTACTTGTATATCAATTACCTGTAACAAATATTGATTGTCCGGCGTAAAAGCTTTGTATCGTTTTGTGTGTTTCAATTTCCATGTTTTATTCACTATTCAAAAGATGTTACGAATTTAACACAGAGATTAAAAAATAAATTTTAAATAGATTATCAATTTTTAACTTTTCTGATCGAATGTTTGCTTCATTTGATGCGACATCGAAGACTGCGCATTATATATAGGAAACCCTTCTCTTTTAGAACTCTTCCTTACCAGGATTTAAATGTATTTCCAAACCGGTTTTTGCGACTACGCCTACTGTATCCATTGTCGAATCGACATCGAAATACTTACATCATCCCGGAAATAAATAAAAATAACTCTTATATGCTCGTATATCAATACTGATATGCTCATATATGAATATTGATATGTTTATATATGAATATTAACCTAATAAGATCTGGTATGGTATAGGTCATGGTCTGGTATGGTCATATAAGATTATATAAGATTATTTGATATTGATAAGATATTATTTGATTTTCAGCCCAATTACAAAATCTTACGCGACGGATAAAATCCTCGTTTTTCAATACTTGAGTCAAAGTGATATGATACGGATGTAATTTATAATTTCGCAAAATGCGATTCGCAGTTGATGGTACACCATGCTGATATTGAATTTTTCTCGTGGAAGTATGCGGATCCATTTGAATAGCAGCAACAGTTACCAAAATTAATGTATTTGATTGATAACTTTACACAGATCTCAATTTGTGTATAAAGTGGTCAATGTTGTATTATATGTTCTGGTGTTCTTTTTTCTTTTTTTTGCTAATACTTCAAAAAATGCTAACAAAAAGTTTTCTACATTTTTGTTATAACTGTTTAATTTATATTATATTTAGTAAATTATATGTTGGCTTTTTAAAATTGTCTCAGAATAAAATTAATTTTATTATTGTTTCAATGTGATCAAGATTATAATTAGAATTATCTGTAATTACAGTTTCAGTACCGGACGCACCTGGGAATTATACTTTTACGATCAACAATAATAGCGTGATTGATCTAAAATGGCTTCATCCCTGGAAGACGGGTGATCATCTCAAGTCTTTTTGTATTCGAATACAAGAAATTTTTTCAAATCTGAGAAGTCGCATTTCCCGATCGTCTGTAATTGAAACACTTGAATATCCGTGACACGATATATGCGTAATCATACTGAGAGATTGTATTTATTCCCGTCAACGCAATACGTCATCCATGGTGTAAAGAATGTAGGTTAGGTAGGTAGGAAAAGCTGGTTATTATAGAATACGAACTATACGAATTGCAAACCCCTAATGGCTGGTCTCTTTCGTAAGTGATGACTAGACTTCGGATTATATGCAAATTGCATATTTGTTATTTTTTGCATATTCTATTAGAGCATTAATAAATGAACAAATTATAATGTTTTTAACTAATTAATGTTAATTAATTTTTGCATATTTTGCATATTTATTCAATCTGTGCATATTTTCAAAAAATTTGCATATTTACATAAATTTTGCATAATTTATTGCATATAATTGAATAAATTTCCAATTTCCAATTTATGCGTAAAATATCTATCCAAGATGGAAAAATTGAAGTGCCGCGCTTTTTAGTTACATGTATCTAGAATCTAAGGACTCGTTGCCAACGCGCGAGCTATGAGTGCCTTCTGTTTTCCGTGTCGTCTCTTTTTTCAATTGTTCTTGATGCTGAAGCTCTGATCCTCTCATTCTTCTGTTAGACTTCGTTAGAACTCGTTCTGTTAGAACTCGTTAGACTTAGTGTGAAGTAGGTGAAATTATAAACATTCAATAAATTATTGACAAAATAAATATGTCTGACAAGATATTATCATGGATTAAGCCATATCCAGAGCTTGTACTAGATGGAGATAAAATATTCTGCAGAGCATGTGGTAAAATTGTAAGTACCGAAAAGAAAACAACATTTTTATTTAGTTACAGTAAAGAAGGATGTAAAAGTATAAATTTTAATTATTTTTAATTATCGTAATAATTTAAATTCGTTGTGGCTGGATTATATGTAACATAATTAATCATTTAAAATTATAAATCAATATTAGTCTTATTTTATTTAAAATATTAAATGTATATACATATTTTGAAATATTTAGCATATAAAAGATAAATAGATAAAATAACTCTGCAAATAAATATTATTATATTATTAATTATTATTTTTTATCTTAAAATTGCTGCTTTAGATATCCCGTGACAGAAAATATTTAATAGATCAACACGCTAAGACTACTTCACATATTGGAAATTGCGAAAAATTTAAGAAGTCTACAGTTCATCACCAAACTTTAGGCCAGTGCTTAAAAAATAATTTTAAACAGACCGAACAAGAAGTGTTCAACAAAGACTTATGTCAAGCTCTAATCGCTTCAAATATTCCTTTAAATAAGTTAAACAATTTAAACTTTCAATTATTTCTTAAAAAATATTGTAAACTTAATATTCCTAATGAAAGTACATTACGAAAAAGATTTGTAGATTCATGTTATACTGATACAATATCTACAATCAAACAGATTATAGGTAACAATTACATTTATTTAATAGTGGATGAAACTACCGATAATTGTGGTCGATATATTGCGCATTTATTGATAAGTTCTCTTTGCGATGATAACGTAAGCAAGTCATATCTAATATCGTCAAAACAACTTAAAAAAACAAATAATTTAACAATAACTCGCTTTATTCAAGACGGATTGTCAGAATTATTTTTACCCGAGCATGTGCCTTCTCAAAAAATTTTACTGTTAGTGTCAGATGCCGCACCATATATGATTAAAACTGGTCAAAATTTAAAAATATTTTATGAAAATTTAATCCACGTCACTTGCTTAGCTCATGGTCTCAATCGTGTGGCTGAAGAAATTAGGAATCAATTTCCACTAATTAACGATTTGATTAAAAACGTAAAAAAAATTTTTTTAAAAGCTCCTCTACGGGTTCAATTTTACAGAGAGCAACTTCCCAATACTCCACTTCCTCCTGAACCTATAATAACAAGATGGGGTACATGGCTGATGGCGGCTCTTTTCTATGCAGATAATTACAATCCCGTAATGAATGTTATTCTTGCTCTTACGGAATCGGATTCAAACATTGCAATTGAAAATTGCATAAAATTATTTAAGAAATCCGAAATTCAACAACAACTTGGATTTATTAAAAGCAATTATAGTTTCGTGGCAAAAATAATTGAGAAATTGGAAAAAGAAGGAATGAGCTTGTTAGAATCAATTGAATTAATTGAAGAGTTTGAAACTTTATGTAAAAATGTTAAAGGTAAAATTGGTGCGGCAATTTTTAAAAAATTAAACGACGTTTTGGAAAAAAATATAGGTTACAAGCTACTAACTAAAGTCAACAGAATTTTGAAAGGCGAAGTAATTACTAGTGACGATAACGATATTAATTTTTTTACTCCTCAATTAATTAGTAATCTTAAATATGCCCCAATAACATCTGTAGATGTTGAACGTTCTTTTTCAATTTTTAAATATCTATTTTCAGATAGAAGACATAGATTTCTTCTGGAAAATTTTGAAAAACATTTAATAATATATTGTTTTAACTCTCACACACAATAAAAAAATTGTATCTTTAATTTTCTTAAGTCAGTTTAAATATAAGTCTAAATATTAGTTTAAATATAAGTTTATATGTACAAATAAAGTTTGTATTTTTAAATATCGTGATTATTTATTTTGTAAGATATATTATTTGATTAAAGCCTTTTCTATTTTATTTTACATTTGTTCCAAAAAATTTGAAATATATATTATAAAAATACCCATAAATTAAACAAAAAATATATAAATATATGCTTATTCTTTGCAAATTATAACAAATTTTTGCATATTCTTAGCATATATTTGTAAAAATTCGTGCATATATATACGCATATATCTTAAATTTTTCATGCATATAATCCGAAGTCTAGTGATGACATTACACAAGTACATATTGTATAATTGTATCGAATATCCTTTGATCTCTTGACCACTTATAATAATTTCCCAACAAATGTTCATATTATGTTTCTTGGCTAATTAATTATACATTTAAATGATGTACATATACAGGGTGTCTGAAACATTTTGGAAAAGCCGAAGAGTGCAGATAGAATAGGTCAAAATAGAAGGAATGTCACGTATTATTTTGTAATTTTTGCAATATTTATTTCGTAATTAATTGTAACGTACGAGCCACTGAGTGCATGGGAAACCGATAGGCGGGACTCTATAGAAATGTCAAATGAAAGATGGGTGTCGATGTAAAAAAAAATGGCTTACTTCTTAGCAACGAGTAACAACTGGTATTACAACTGATTTTAAGAGGCGGAGTTACGAGCGCCATATGACAGCGCCGTGACAGTTTATCACATGGCTCTGCGTGACGAGTAAATGAGCAGGCGCTATCATTTCCTCACCACCTTGTGGTAGATAGTATGGTGCGTTTTTTTTATAGTGGTATCCCCAGTAGACCTAATCCACTCTCATTATTTAAAATTGTTCAAAGTGCCATCCTCTCTCTTGTAGACAGAGTTCGCCCCTTCGAACAATATCGCGCGTAGCATTGTACGCCATTTCTGGCGTAATAGTATCGAAGGCCGCAACAATAACTTCACGTATCTCGTTTTTCTCTACGCCAATGTTCTACCAGATTTTTTATATGCCCCCCACACAAAAAAATCTAAGACATTTAAGTCTGGTGACCGTGCTGGCCAGGTGCCACGGCTCATCCACCTACCTGGATAATGCATGTCTAAAAAACTGCGTATCTGCCGGCAGAAGTGTGCAGGAGCTCCGTCGTGCTGGAAAATCAGCTGTGTCTGCATATGAAGAAGCACATCGGCGAGAAGCACTGGCAACTCGTTGCTTATTATAAATAATATAAAATCCGCGTATGTTTCGCCATTCAAGCGCGGCGGGAGGAAATACGGACCGATAGCACACGCACACGCACACGCTGATAATGGTACGGGTGCAAAACGTTCACACTTAAAGTGCAATGCACCGCGTACCGCGAGAGTCCCTGGTCGCGTGCTGCGCGACGCACGCTCGTCCCCGGGTCTTCCTCGAATCTGTCGAGGATCCTCTCCTCGTCTCGAACGTGATAACGCACTAGACCACCAGCTGGTCCATGATTGTGCACCAAACACCCACTTTCACGTAACTTTTGCACAGCACGTAAAATAACACGTCCCGACGGATGTCGTGCACGTGCGGGAAATCGGTCCGCGTAAATACGAGCTGCGAGATGCGCATTTTCGCTAGCCCAAAAACAATTATCATGTCCGTGTACTCCCGTGGAGTAAATCTCATTTTTGTTACGAATGAGCACCACACGCATGCAAATATTTCACGCGACTGCAGACGTCGTGTCCGTCGGATGCACGCAGCGGGTGAAAAAAGAGATAGCGATCGTAGACAAAAGATGATCGCTTATGATCGCTGTTTGTCTGATCCAACGGACACGTCTGCAGTCGCGTGAAATATTTGTATGCGCGTGGTGCTCACTCGCGACAAAAATGAGATTTACTCCACGGGAGTACACGGACATGATAATTGTCTTTGGGCTAGCGAAAATGCGCATCTCGCAGCTCGTATTTACGCGGACCGATTTCCCGCACGTGCACGACATCCGTCGAAACGTGTTATTTTACGTGCTGTGCAAAAGTTACGTGAAAGTGGGTGTTTGATGCACAACCATGGACTAACTGGTGGTCTAGTGCGTTATCACGTTCGAGACGAGGAGAGGATCCTCGACAGATTCGAGGAAGACCCGGGGACGATCGTGCGTCGCGCAGCGCGCGACCTGGGACTCTCGCGGTACGCGGTGCATTGCACTTTAAGTGTGAACGTTTTGCACCCGTACCATTATCAGCGTGTGCGTGTGCGTGTGCTATCGGTCCGTATTTCCTCCCGCCGCGCTTGAATGGCGAAACATACGCGGATTTTATAAGCAACGAGTTGCCAGTGCTTCTCGCCGATGTGCTTCTTCATATGCAGACACAGCTGATTTTCCAGCACGACGGAGCTCCTGCACACTTCTGCCGGCAGATACGCGGTTTTTTAGATGCGCATTATCCAGGTAGGTGGATGAACCGTGGCGGTCTGATCACCTGGCCGGCACGGTCACCAGACTTAAACGTCTTAGATTTTTTTGTGTGGAGGGCATATAAAAAATCTGGTAGAACACCGGCGCACAGTAGGGATCGAGGACAGTTTGGACAACAAAAATCGCTGCCACACCAATTCTACACCGATTGTAACGAATTTTTTTTTTAAATTCGCAGAAAGGACCGTACTTTATAAATCCACTGCCAAAAATTGAATTTTCATAAATAAAAAAACCGTAGGGGGCGCGACAGTGGCGCGAACAATGTTGAAAACTGGAAATTGCCATTAAATTGGTTTTCACGAGGATGAAAGTACTGTTTTCATTAACCAGCACTTAATTTTTACAGGTTACCAATGTCGTTGATGAATTGATAAATGTCGAGTATGAAAATGTAGGTAGCATGCTCTACATTCCTTAAGAAAGTGTGCAGAAAAGTATTGCGCTACATTTCATAGAATACTGTAAGTATTCTAAATGGAATGAATTTATAATATGAATAGGTATGAATATATCGTACATAATAAATCTAAAATCACATATAAATCATAAATAATTCTATATAAACCACAAAAAAAAAAATCGGATAAATATTGGCAAAAAAATGGTTTATCTTTCTATCGCACCTTGCAATTTTACCCTGTGATCATTTTCATTAAAGTGGGAGTGGATTGAAAATTTAAAAAAATTTTTGGTAAAATTACTTTAGTAAATTGAACATGATTTAAAGACAAATATAGATGCGGAAATGAAACCAACAACGTGACTTAGAAGCTGAAAGTCTCCCGTTTAATTTCTATTTTTTATTATTTCTCTACGGTAATTTAGCGATGAGATGTCAACTTTCTACTTTGCCCAAAACTCTACAGGGGTGATCCCATACTTTTGAGCGGTATATGTAAATATATATATATGTATGCGTGTGCGTGCGTGCGTGCATGCGTGCGTGTGTTATTTTACGAATTATGCAAAAGTTACGTGAAAGTGGGTGTTTGGTGCACAACTATGGACCAGCTGGTGGTCTATATATATATATATATATATATATGTATATAATCATATATAATTCGTTCTGTCTTAAATGCTCACAGCAGCCTATGAAATATACTCTTCTGTACACAATTTTAAGAGAAGTAGAAGATTTCACTCAAATTTTAACTTTGGCCAATCATCAATTCTTCAACGAGATCGAGAAGCTATAAAAAGATAAGTGCTCGTTAATGAAGACAGAACTTTCTTCCTCGGAAGAATCGATTTCATGCCAATGTCCAGTACTCAATGTTGCTCGCGCCACTGTCGCGCCCCCTACGGTTTTTTTATTTATGAAAATTCAATTTTTGGCAGTGGATTTATAAAGTACGGTCCTTTCTGCGAATTTAAAAAAAAAATTCGTTACAATCGGTGTACAATTGGTGTGGCAGCGATTTTGTTGTCCAAACTGTCCTCGATCCCTACTGTGCGGCGTAGAGAAAACGAGGTACGTGAAGCTATTGTTGCGATCTTCGATACCATTACGCCAGAAATGGCGTACAACGCTACGCGCGATATTGTTCGAAGGGCCGAACTCTGTCTACAAGAAAGAGGATGGCATTTTGAACAATTTTAAATAATGAGAGTGGATTAGGCCTATTGTGGGGATACCACTATAAAAAAAAACGCACCATGCTATCTACCACAAGGTGATGAGGAAATGATAGCGCCTGCTCATTTACTCGTCACGTAGAGCCATGTGATAAACTGTCATACGGCGCTCGTAACTCCGCCTCTCAAAATCAGTTGTTATACAGTTGTTACTCGTTGCTAAGAAGTAAGCCATTTTTCTTTTACATCGACACCCATCTTTCATTTGACATCTCTACAGAGTTCCGCCTACCGGTTTCCCGTGCACTTATTGGCTCGTACGTTATAATTAATTACGAAATAAATATTGCAAAAATTACAAAATAATACGTAACATTCCTTCTATTTTGACCTATTCTATCTGCACACTTCGGCTTTTCCAAAATGTTTCAGACACCCTGTATATTACTTTGGTTTATAGCTACACAAATAAAACAATATTCTGCTACTGAGAATGAGTTGAAACTATTACAAGAATTCGAGGTCAACGTCCCTCAAGAACACATAGAAACTCTCTCTCATTTACATAGCTGGTTACGTTGCAGATTTCGGCATAAACATCCTGGTTGTAAAACTAAAATGATGGCAGCCGCTGAAGACTGGTTATCATGTACCTCTCGAGGGAACTGTATTCGTCCTTCTGAGAATTGTTTTAAAGCCACAAAAGTGATGAAAATGAATACTGAATTTGTCGCATTTCATGGAAATGACTTTAATGTCAGAAATAAAATTTTTTATTGACCGAGCTAATATATAATAAATTACGCCATGAATTTCCAAGAGAGGTTGTTGCATGTTTGGTACGAACGAGAACGTACATTAGATTAAGAGAAAAAAATAAAAAAATTGTTATGACAAGTATTAAAAAAAATAAAACAAAATTAAAACATATGTGCAATATTAGTCTTTGATTTTTTAGTCAGGCTATTATTTTATACGTTGTTATTTTTCATTTATTATTTTAAAATTTATTTCATTTTAAGTATTTTATTGTATTTACTTGTTTTCTTTTTGAATATTTTTGATAAAATTAATATAATAAATTTTAATATAAATATAAATACTGTTTTTATTTTTAAATAACTTACTACATTTATAATTGGCGCGTTTCCTCACCGGGCAAATTTGATTGGTTGAAATTTTAAGTTGCCGCCATATGCGCAATACTTCACCTTACATTCTTTATACCATGACGTCATCTATATTCAAGCTGTGACAGTTGCGAATAAGTCTAGCAACACAAAGTTTGTGGAAATCCGTACACCTTCAACCGCAATCTTTGACGGCGTTCTAAACGCCATGGTAAACAAATCTGATTCGACGATATTATTAAATATACCGTCTGTCTTAAATGACACTCAAGATAGCGTGATGCTCATTATTGTAAAGGGTCCTAATATCTGCTAGCAATATTTGGAAGTATCTAAGAATCTACGAATGTGAGCAAGCGTGAAGAAAGGTGAAATCGCTTGGCAAGCTGCTGAAGTTTTGGTACATATATGAAATATAAATAAAATTTTGTGCACAAAATTTTACAATTTTAATAAATTTACAATAATGATTAAATAAGTAATTTAAGTCTGTCTAGCAAAAACATTGTTTAACAATAGAATTGTTTCACATATAATTAACGTAAGATTAATGTTACATAAATCACTACTGCAGTATTAGCAACTTCATGTACTTTTGGAACCAAATATCATTGTGTTGTATTCGTGAGATGGAGCGAGAATGCAAGGAGTTAAAATGATCTCTACTTCCAATTTAGATAACTATATTTCTAGTAAAACTAATACAAAGACAATACTTTTGAGTGACCGAATACCGCGAACTCTCAGAGATCTCTCTCGATCTCTCGCATGAACGAACGGGAAAAAGGAACAGCTTCCCCACTCCGCTTACACGTTCGCGAGCGCCTAACGTCAGTGTCGTAACTCGCGCGAACTCAAATCTAAATATCAAATATATATCACATTGTTTTTATTTATGACAGACCAGTGAGTTCGCTGGCGGACGATTTAAAATCGGCGATAATAGGACTTATGATAATGCGAGGAATTGCCCATTAAAACTTGAAGAGTTTTATAAAATAGTGATTATTGTAATCGAACAGAATTCATCTGCCGAACCAATCATGTTTATAAACTCGATTCGCCTCGGTGAAGTTCCATTAAAGCTTCACAATGTGTTGATCGTATTTACTATATTATTCCTTTTTGTGGGAGGCACAGTTTTTTGTTTGTGTCAAAGGTAGTATTTTTTGATTTTTTCATTTTTCATTTTTGATTTTAGTAATATTGCTGATCGCATTTATATTAATATCTCTGTCGTGTAAGCTCTTTAAACAAAACTACTTACTGGTACAAATAGAATTTCAATGGATTAATTTTACGTCTACTCTAATCCAAATATGATTTCTATTTTACAGGAAAAAGCAGAAATTGTCTTTGCAGCTAATACGAAAGGTGAGATAGCTTTGTCATAGAACATCGAGAGCTACAAACAAGAAACAAATTCCGTGATATTGAATTCTAAGTACATTCTGTCCATTCCTTTTGAAACACCACCTTTATCGCAGACAACTTCAAAAGTGAGACAACACCAATCACTATAAAAAACAACAAAAAAGAAAGAAAAATAATGCAAAATTAAATTATTGAATGACAATAAAAGTCTGCAGAAGTTTGGACGTATATATTATACAATAAATTATCAATTATCAATTTCAAATGTAGCGTACGTTTCGGTCAATTTCATGTCATCTTCAGCGCAATTAATAAATTAACACAGTATTAAACGTTATGGTCAATAATCAAACGGATAAAATTAATACAAAATATAGTCATTAATACATAATATAGGAGAATCTCTGAATCCAATTAATATTTCTTACGTCATCCTCGTAGTTTGAATGTGTGTCTTCTCCATTGTATGTGCAATTAAACGTCTTATCACATTCCGGTAGATCAAGAAGATCGTAAGAAGACGTTGTGTACATGTAAATACATGTAACGACGACATGTAAATACATGTAACAGAACGTTGAGAAATTGAGGCTTGTAATGACGAATTAAGCATCATACGTTACAGGACGAGACAGGGGTGATACTGGTACAAAAAATAAGCTCAAAGATAGACGTACACTTTAAAATTGAGACGCAAATGGTATTAACTTAATAGCATAATAATCTTATCTCGACGACGTTAAGAGAGACAATAAGATGTATTTATTAAGTGTATATAAGCGAGCCGCATTAATATACATTATATGAACTTCGTATATAAGCGAATAACGCAGAAACAATAGAGATGGTGTGCAGTATTTTACAATTAATGTCTTATATATAATATTATTACGATCGGATTGGTTGATTATCTTGATGTAGACATGCATTTTATTAAGACTAAAAAATGAAAATCTTATGTTTAGTTATTTTCCTAAAAGATGGCGAGTTTAAAATCAACTCGAGTTTCATATTTGACTATCACAGCGGAAGAGGTCGTGAATATGGAGTATTATACATGACAAAAATTACTGCTCATTGGTAATCTTGAGATAGCTGATAATTTACTGCGACTATTTAAGTTTTTACCTTTCATTATTTATTCAGCGTGACGATATTTATCGCAGAAACCTTCAACAAAACAATGCATGATTATGTTATGCTTGACGAAGTGGAAGAGCTGAAAGAGATCAACCACCATCGCGCCAATTATAACGATGGTTACTCTTTGGCAAGCTGCTGAGAAAATCACAAAAGACAATGGGCGCATTGTCATACTTTGCCAGTAAAAGTCAAAATATTTATTACTAAATTATTACTATGTTAAAGTTCAAAGGAAAATTACAGTTTAAAGGCATTACAGTTCAAACTTTTTCTTAAACGATATAAAAAATGTTTTTTCTTACATTTTATTTTATTATTTTATTTTTAAAATAATTGTATAATTTTTCTAAATAATTAATTGTAAATTCGTGTTTTTCAAACATTATTTCGTGAAATGTTCAATAAAATATAATACAGTCAGATATAACAATCTTTTAGTGACGGAATAACTTAATGTGGTCTCTATCTAAGTTTTTTCTTTTGGAAAGAATGATCATTAAAAAGGAATGCGACGGTGCAAATTATTAGATGATCGAAACTAGATTTCATTTGTTCTTTTGTAATGGATCAATTTTATAGCAACAAAAAAATATATTAGTGAAAATTTTATAAAATCGTAGTCAGCGCTTTTATAATATAAAAAAAGTATATGAAACTTTGAAAAACAGATTAAATTTATAAATTTTATTTAATATTTACGAACATCTAGAATATTTATACGATGCCGTAGTCACATTTGAAGTATTTTTGAAGTATTTGAAAATTTTTCCTAATAGGATGTTGTCGCTTAAATTTATTAATTTCTCGATTGTAACTGTTAAGAGCTCCTGTTTGCTTTTGAACAAACTTAGATAAGCAACTTTATAAAAAGAAATGATAAAAAAAGAAGAAAAGGCTAAAAAAAGCATACAGCAGTGCCTTGGCTATCATCTACGTGAGTATTACAATACGAAAGTAATACGAAACGTCGAGGTTTGTCTTCTATAGAAATCTTTTGGTATTACGGATAGCCATTACGATATTAAAAATCATGATAAAGAAGTAATATTTATCAGAGAAAAGAGACTATAAAAGGAGTAGTGATGTTTCAATCAAAGTACCAACATCGCGTATTTTGCTAAAGTCTAAATTATATAATGTATAGAAACTCTGTTATATAACGTATTGAAATTAGGAAGGAATGATTAAATTTATTATGTCACGTAAGAACAGTTTTTTGAAATTTCTAAACTTTAAAAAATAATTAAATAATATTTATTAATATTTTTAGGAATCCTAAGAGATAATTTTAACATAAAAAGTAGTAAATTAATTTGTATAATTTAACGTGTTAATTTAATGTATATTAATTTTATATTAATTTTATGTTCTTATAGATCTCTATATAAAAATTGAAAGATATCTTATAAAACACATAAGGTATTTAAATTTTACTTATCGGAAAATTTATGACAAAAGTATTTTCGGTTATTTCATATTTTTTGATAGCGTTAAGCTCGCGACTTGATGAGCAATCACAAGGAGCAATCACGCGGAGTGATATTTGAATGGCTGAACTGACAAAGAACAGTCCTTGAAATTACTACGAATTGAATTTGCTGAACAAGTCTTCTTGACACAACTGACTTGTAGTGAAAGGGACAACAAAGAACACACACACACACACAACTCAGAATAAGTGTATCTTCAATTCACGTTAAATCCTATTTATACCATCGATAGCATGTACTCACGCGTTAACTCGATCTTACAAGGAAGGTGTCGGAAGTGTCCCCCTCCGATTTTGATGAGCTTTTAATATGTTGTTCTCTAGATCAAAATAGGGGAAACGTTTTTTTTTATACGTTCCCATACGGCCTTTTTTTAGGGGGTGAAACACCCCTTTGAAAAAAATCGGTTTTTCTCTTTCGGAGCGAATATCTTCGAAACTAAAAAAGATAGAACAAAAATTCAAACTGGGTATTAAATGATTTGATGAGTACTATAAAATAACGTAATTTTTTTTTATTTTTTTTTTAAAGCCTTACCCCTTTAACTTTTTTTTCAAAATTTTGAATTTTTGTTTTTACCAAATTAAAGGTTATTTTTTTTACGAATTCATCCATATATATTAAAGTTATGTTGCGTAATATCATTTTCGAGAATTAATTATAAACGCTTCCGTACATACGCTATTTGTGTTGGTCCATGCGCTCGATTCTTCGCGCAACGCGTTTTCATGTAATCAAAAGATGACGAATATTTGGAGGACATATCCATATATAATCACAAAAGTTTTCATCACATATAGCTTGAGCACTTATATAAAACTTAAAACAAGTTTAAAGGTCTGTAAGGTGAATAATTTTATCGTTGGAGGAAATATAAAATGTCGTCGCTTTGCGAGCATCAGTTTAATACGTAATATTGTACATTTTATTGTGTACCGTTAATTAAATTGTGTGAACTATTAATCGTTGCAGTTTTATAGGTATTAATATTTTGTAAATATTGTCTGTTAATATGTATCTATTAATGTTTATATACAGGGTGTCCCATTATAAAACATTCAGTCAAATATTTCGAAAACCAAGCCCGGGAGAGAAAAATTTTTCAGACAAAAGTTATTTGGTTTCGAGGGGCCCATAAGATGATACCATTGGTTTGACCTTGAAGAATTATTTGAAAGTTACATGAAAGTCACCTCAATTTTTTTAAATGGCATTCCCTATTTTTTATTACATATTCTTGTAGCTGACCTCGAGAGCTTTCCAAAACACTATAATAAAGTATTTTTTCATGAAGTATTTTCCGAGTTATAAAGCTTGAAATAATTTCTTAATTTTACATAAACTGTAAAATATCTCGTAAAATATTTACTTTTCGATGACCTTATCTCAATACTTTTATGCACAGAATAATGAGAGGAATCAATTGGTGTAAAGAAAACACATAGTTGTTTTTAAGAAAAAATATGTAATTGTTAGTTACAAATTGCAATCGCCATAGAGATACGTGAAGCAATGAAGAAGGAACCTTTTAATCATTAATGTTATTAATGTTATTACTTTCTGACTGTATTGTAACAAATATTATTTTCTCTCAATGTTATTTATTTATATATTAGATATATGATTCAATGTGTTATTATTTATTTATTATTTAGACTATTTAGTTATTATTATTAGTTATTATTATTAGATTAGATTATTTTCCAACATTGTTTTATGAATCGAGAAATAAAGAAAAAGACGTTTCTATTAAAAGTTTCAGAAATCGAGATCAACCTTATAACATACTAGCAAGACCCCCGTTTCGGCTTCGCCCGAGATAATAGTGTGACCAAATCATACGTATTGGAAGTGATATTTCTCGAGCATGGGCAGTAGATCTCGATAAATTTGATCGTACTCGAGGCATAGTGGCAACCGAGTAGAAACCGGCGAATAAATCTGCGAATACAGAAACCCGGAGACAGTACTCCTTATGTAATCTGCTTGCGGTTGGATAAAGCCGTGCGCCGCCTAGGTGACATCACTGTACTTGGGTTAATACAGCCGTAAATGATAAAAAATGAAAACATCAATCTGGATAATAAAAATATTTTTAGACATTCTATATAGCCTATGTCTGTCCTAGTGTATATGCGAATATATAATATCAAAATTTGTAGGAAATCGGTTTAATAGTTTTTGAGTTATGCGATAACAAAAAACAGGCTTTCTTTTTATATATTAGTGTAGATGTATTATCATATAATGAAATTGATTTATTAGCGATCCTAAATTGAAATAATATTTGAGTTAATATTTGTTGCTTTTAATTTTTTAACGGAGAAATTTAATTTTAGCCATTTTAAAAATTAATAATTTTCTCTTTTATAATTAATCTTACTCATCGATCTTTCTCTGTTTTAAATTACGTAATCACTCATCAAATTTTTGCCTAACAAAGTGCAGACTAATCTTAACGTTACCAAAAGTGTACAGAAAATAACAGAGTCGAAAGAAATAAAACCGTACATGACTATCGTGTGTCTCTTTCAAGATTTCTTCACGATAATAATCACGAATACATAAGCACTATGATTGACCAAATGCTAAATGCTAAATCGTCATTATTATGCGGTTGTGTAATTAGGGGGACGATCGTAGAAAGTGTAGCCTCTGGCGCGAAAGCTACACATTACACCATAACGGTGTCTTTCAACGGATCATAAGAATCCGTTAAACGACAGAGACGACTTTCACGATGCTACAGCAAAATCATCCTGTTATCAACAAGTCGTTCACGCGGAAATTATGAAGCGCTTTCACGAAGCTCGAAGGAAAAAGAGAACGTCACATTGAAGACATCAAACTTCCGATCGGTACCGCAAACTTGCTCAAGCGAATAATGTTGCGTTTTAGAAAGACACGCAAAAACAATCAAATCCTGTGTGCATGGCTCCGTACAATGTGGAGATAACTGCGACGATCAATTCGATTTGTCGCATGTAGAGCAAGAAGCCGAAAAGCATCAGCGAACAGTTGGATGTGACTGTTTGCTTTGCTCGGTAATACTAATTGAAATAAGCAATATAAAATATCTAGCATCGCATTTCATCGATTTGATTTGAAAGTATCGCAAGATAGATAAATATTTACTCGTATCTATAGATCTATTTAGATCAATAGATCTATTTAGTGATGCAAATATGTAAGCGTCATCGAGCATCGTTTCATGTGTCATTTAAACACAAGAATTGCGAAAATAAAGAGATGCCTCTAGACTTTTTCAAAAACAACGATTTGATAAACAGTTCAAGCGTGAAAATATGTCGATCTAATTTCTCTCGCGATATCTTTTCTTTTCGTCTGTACTTTCACGCTAGCGTGCACTCGTAAAAAGACCCCGAAAATGTGTACTTTTGGTGCTCCCGTGCTCGTATAGGCCACGCGCGCCGTTTCGAATCCTTTTATTAAAGTGACTTTTTCGGCCGTTAACATGCCGGTATGTCCAAGAACAGGGAGATGTATACTTGACGAGAGCGAGCGAGACAAACGATGTGTTTGCGACCGAAATGCATTTGTGTTGGAGCAGCTGTTACTCTATCGAGGCACGCGTCTCAACGGTCGTGGCAGCTGCCCAGAAAATCGGCTATGGTATCCTCACTCTGAGTTCTTTTACGTACATAAATTGGAGCCATTTTATTTTATGCATATAACTATATTATTTGTGCATTATTATAAAATAAAAGATGTTTATATATATATGTATATATATTGAAAAGCAAAAATTGAAATAAAGTAATTTGATGATTCAAACAATAGAAATTAAATCTACACGAATATAATAGATATTAACGAATACATTACAATTGTACAGTATTTATTTTTAAAACTTCAGAAAGTGTTTTAATTCTTTCTTTTTCAGAAAAAAAAATGCTTGTTTTTTTATTTTTTAAATATTTACTATAGGAAGATCGTTTGATTAATAGATCATTTAAGAACGTCATAAATTTTGCGTAAACTTAAATTTTTATATTAAGTCATAATAAACTTACAAAACTTATTTTGATGATAAATGCATTCTTTTCGGCGGGCATTTAAAGTTTAAATTACTCCGTCAGAAGATCGTCGAACAACAGAAGCAACGGTCGAAATCCTGAGCGAAGTACATTATAGTTGAAGAGCCCCCAACTTTGTGAAGGGACACCGGGCCCGTATTACGTAAAACTCCGCGACAACCCCTCGAGCAAACGCGCATACACGATACGAGGGAACGCATGGAGAAACGCCCTTTGCGCATCTGCTGTTAAGGGAACTCGCGAGACAGTTTAACGAAGGCAACGGTCGTGATCACATCGCGTAGCGATTGAAAGTGCGCATTCTTGACATTTTTACGCGCCGACACATCGCATTTTATATTTTGCTCGAATTAATCATCGATTTTATAATTAAAATCAGAATTAAATTCAGAATTTAACTTCGTTAAACTTTAATCAAAAAATTACAAACACATTCTTGACGCTTTTACGTACGTGAAGTTACTAAAAGTACATCGTTATTTTAATGCAGATGAAGCTCTTAATCATTTAACGGTCCTCGAAGAAATCAAGTGAGTGATTAAAAGTTGATGTGTGGAATAATATTATTTAATTGTTAAGATAAAAAGAAGGATATATGTGGAATAGCTTCAATGTGTTGAAAATTTTTGAAATTTGTGCACGAAAATGTGTAGAAAGATTTGCAAATTAATATACGAAATTGACTCATCACAGATGCAAATAGTGAACCTCGCACTGGAGACTTGGCGATCTCCAATTCATGTCAGTAGCATACTAATAATACTCGTCAATCGATCTTAAATCTTGGTGGTTCCATTTCTTACTCTGTTTCTGTTAAATATGTAATAGTGTCTAAAAGATTCATCAATTTGTGTGTGTTTGTGATCATAAAGAGGATTATGTTTAACATCAGTGAGATTCGTCAGTGCTTTTTATAAATTTATAAATTTCTCGTCGCGTTTTGAATAACATGTGAATTCGGAGAAAATTTCATTTTGGATGGAATTGCGACAGTAGTCTGTAAAAATTCGTGAAGAAGTCCTTCAAATCTTGTTAAACGTGCTACTTATTTAGCTAATAACATCTCAGACTTGACCATTTACTCTCAATTTATCTCCGCGAGTTAATCCAGATTTATCGTTCAAGTCAGATCTAAATATATCAACTTAACTCTTTCCTCAATTAATTCCTTAATTTATTTACAATAAATTTTCAACAACAAGTTTCCTAAAAATTGCATCGTCTTTTTTTTTCTTTTATCGAAAAAGCGAGAAGATCGTTCGATGAGATAGCCACGAATAGCAATCATGACTCAGCCACCTGAATCGGTGCCGGTGCATTGCTACACGAATCCATCATTCTGCCGTCAATCGGAATATATCCCGGATGATCATGTTAACGACCTGCCGCCGCCGCCGCAGTTTCAAGGAAGCGACGATTTACCGCCACCTCCGCCGCCGTTGCAATTGCAATGTCACGCCGCGGGTCAGAGCAATCCGGCCTTTCAGGCCCCGCCGGAGATGTTGGAAGCCTGCGAGTCACGAGACCGGTATTGTTATCTGGAGGGTAACAGGGCCCCCACGCACAGGAGATACGCCAGTCTTCCGGTGGAGGAGTCTCGCGTGACTTACAACCAGACCTCGCGATACGAATACATAGAACAGGACGAGGCGGAGAGAAGCCAGTTGCCGCGCAGGAACTCGTCGAGGTACGAGTTCATTCCACACCAGCAGGTGCAGCAACGTTCCGCGCCGGCGACCAACCAAGACGATCGAGGAGGGACGTGTCGCGGCAATGGTAGATACGCTCTTATACCGGGTGACCAAGATTATCATGAAGACGGCTCGCAATGGAGTAATGCGAAATCGACACCTCGACATATCAACACTCCGCAAGGTAGTTGTCCAAGTTTTTATCTTCAGTTTTAGGAATATAAAATTTTTGTTGCATTTGCTATTTGTTTAATAAAATCGGTTTAATCAATTAATATCTATACTAATATATAAAGAAAAAGCCTATTTTTGTTACCGCATAACTCGAAAACTACTGAACCGATTTCCTCCAAATTTTGACACCCTATTCTCATATACACTAGGACGGACATAGGCTATATAGTATGTCTAAAAATATTATCCAGAAATTGATGTTTTCATTTTTTATCATTTACAGCTGTATTAATCCGTGTAGTACGGTGATGTCACCGCTAGACGGCACGCGGCTTCACTGTCTCCGGGTATTCGCGGATTTATTCGCCGGTTCTACTCGTTTCCAATAAAACTTTCATTCGCGATGACTGTTAATAAGGGCAAACCTTCAAATTTGTGGAGATAGACTTGAGAACTGACTGTTTTTCGCATGGTCAACTATATGTTGCCCTGTCAAGAACAGATCCGTACAAACAATTCATTTTAATGTCACAAAAGCAGCTTACTAAAAATGTCATTTTTTTCCCAAAGTATTATACCAACCAAAAACCTAAACCAAAAAATTTTCCTTAATAAATAGTAAGTTTGATGTTTATTCATGAGAAACATAAATGTAATTCAGAAGCCAAAAAATAAATAATTTTCAAAAAATATCACTTCCAATACATATGATTCAGTCACACTATTATCTCGGGCAAAGTTAGTAAAGAATATAGAGTAATGTAGAAAATGAACATAATATATCATTAACTGTTCAAATTTCTAATTGCGTAATTTGCAACAGGTCGTTATATCAGGGTACCTCTGCAAGAAAATATTCCGCCGGCACTTCCCGAGAGAAACGCGCAGGAGTTCTCGGTATCGCCAAAAAATAACTTAGCTACGCAGAAGCTACATGAAATATTATCCACACCCAGGAAACCGAGATCCAGATCCGAAGAGAGAACACTATCGCCGAAGAGACAACAATCATTCAATCAAACCGGCACGCCGCAACGAAAGACACTTACTCCTCGCGGATCCCCAAATGGTTCAAAATTTATTATTTATTGAATTATCCTCTTTAATATGTATATTATAATAAATTTATTTCTTATAATATAATAATAAATAAATATAAATTAAACGCTGATGAATCCACTCGAGAATATAAAATTCTAGAGAAGTATGTGCGATTAAAGAATTTAAGAATGTTCTCTAGATACCATCTTCTCACATTATTCTGTTTGTCATATGCTTTATTAACTAATTTTAAATAATCTCACACTAATAGAATGTTGTTTTGTCACTTTTATTAGGTCGTACCTTCAGTCCAACGCGCACAACTCCTCAAAGCACACCTCACCGAGCCTTCTCGCCTACGGGACCTCAGACTTCGACGCCTAACAAGGAATCATCAGCTCGTAGATGTCTTCCTTTGCTGGAGAACTCATCCCGACAACAGGACATTTGTCCAGCTGGTAATTGCGGCCGACTTCGTTACGTTGGTACCGCACCGGTCGATTTAATGAACATGAGTCATGAACCACCACCTCGCTACGCTTATACGGAAAGTGGCCTCGAATCCATGCCGATGATGTCCGGATCACCCAAGTATCAAGTGGTACCTGCCGATCAGAAGAACTATCAAAGCGTAGAAAGCGCATTTATGGCTCGAACCGCCGTCGTAAGTGATATTAAACTAAGATAATAATGCGGCAGACAGAAAGAAATAATCATTAGTCTGATGAAGTCTCTTTCCTTGTATTAGGTACCACCGTTATCACCTCCGAATAGTGACGCGAATACGACGCTGGCGAGCGGTATGGAGAAGAGTGACAGAAAAAGCGCACCGATACTTTTGATATTAGTCGGTCTTCTCACATGTGGCCTTGCTCTGTACTTGTCTTGGTCGCAAGGAAGAAGGTACAATTTCTTGTGACGTTTAACAGTTATCAAAGAAAAAACTTTGTGAATAAGAAATTATAAATTTGTCGTATAATTTGTATAACATCTCAGTTTTACTCAAATTAATTATTACTTGGACGTTTTAGAAGCATATGTTTCTTATACGTGTTTCTTATACATACTCTGTGTCCAAAAAGTAAGACCAATTTTTATTTATTTCATAAAATTTATTTATTCTTCCAAATCTATTTCGTCGCCTTCAGAGTAATCTCCTCCCGACACAATACACTTATGCCAACGTTTTTTCCAGTCTTCGAAACAATAATTAAAGTCGCCTTCCGGGATGGCCTTCAGAGCGCGTAGCGATTCACGTTGTATCTCTTCTCTCAAAATGATTTCCCCGCAGTGGTCTTTTGAGTTTAGGGAATAGCCAGAAGTCACACGGTGCTAAATCAGACGAATACGGTGGTTGTGGAACGATATGGATCGAATTTTTTGCGAAAAAATCACGAAGAACGAGTGCAGTGTGAGAAGGTGCATTATCGTGGTGCAAAAACCAAGAATTGTCTGTCCACAATTCTGGTCTCTTCTTGCGAATAGCTTCAGCAAACGACGCATAACACTCAAATAACACTTTTTGTTGGCGTTTGGCCTGGTGGAAAGAATTCTGAATCAACAACACCACGATAATCGATGAAAACATGACCTTGATTTTCGATCGACTTTGGCGCGATCTTTTCGGTTTGGCTTCACCTTTTGCACGATATTCACTGGTCAGTGGTTTCTGGGTCGTAAGCATATAATAGAAAATCTCATCCAAATCTCATCTCCAGTAATAATCCGTTTTATGACCGATTGATAGTCAGAAAGCATCTCTTCACAGATTTTAATACGATGCTCTTTTTCAAAGAAATTGAGACATTTTGGCACTAGTCGAGATTTTACACGTTTCAGGCCCAAAATATCTTTCAAAATGGTATTGGTAGATCCTTTCGACATACCAACAGCATCAGCAAGGTCTTTAACAGTCATTTGACGATTAGCAAGCACAAGTTCTTCAATTTTCTTGACGTGTTGTTCATCGGTAAAGGTTGATGGTCGTCCGGAACGCTCTTCGTTTTCAACACTTTCACGACCTTCTTTGAACTGTTTATACCACTTGTAAACATTCCTTTCCGACAAAGCATGGTCCCCGAAGGCTTTCTGCAACATCCTGAACGTTTCTGCACCCGAAATTTCATTCCGCAAACAAAATTTAATGCACTTCTTTGCTCAATATAATTAGACATTATAAAAATCGCCGAATGCACTTTTAGTGTCGTACAAAACCAAGCGTAAAGCAAAAACTAATGAATGTTTTGACATGAAATTTGTTACAGATGTCTGTCACAATGCTGCCAACTTAGAAAAAAAATATTTATGATGTACGGTTTACCCGCGTGATTTAAATTGAAAACTGGTCTTACTTTTTGGACACAATAGTAAAACAAATGCTAAATAATTTTATAATAATATATTTAATTCTATAATAAAAAATTATTATAATATTTTAATTTTATATTAATGTTTAATAGGAAAAACATTGTTTTCAGATACTACTTTGATAGTGCAGTTGGTTGCGGTGCTTGCTGCGCCCTAGCAGGTGCATGCAGAAGTTTGCGAAAAACCTGGACAGGACTTGGCTTGGCTGGACTGTCGGCATTGAGCTGTGCTGGTCTTCTGTTGCTCGCCGCTAAATCCCCAAGAGACGGCACACCTCTTCATGATATTACAGCTGGCGCTCTGTGCGGCGTGTCGGTCTTGGGCGCTTGTTTAGCCTTGTTGGCTCTTCTAAAGCCGAAATGCCATCTTGGACGTCATAGACGAGTACATTCGTGGATACCACGATTCTCTCCTTAAATTCTAAAACCATAATCATATTTACCTCTTAGAGTTGTCCTTCCAAAAAGAAGATATGTAAAGATGCTACTATAAGGCAGTTGCATATATAATAAATATTTTTTTCACAGTTGAAAAATAGTATTTTATTTTATAAATATTAAGATAAAATGAGTTGTGCGAAGAATATCTACTAAAGTATACTTCAGAAAATAAAAATTATATTGTATGAAGAAGCATCTTATAACCTTTTTTTAAAGATATTTATTAAAGTAAATAAATTTGCTTATATGTTGAGCAATCGAATATCCTTGTGTTCGATAAAGTATATATAATAAGAACTTGGCGAAAAATTCGAAATGTATGAAGATGAATTATTGTCGTTTATACATAAGTACTGTTAAACAAATGTTTATAAGGACTTCAGGAGCTCATGCTTCTACATTTAAGGTTTTATTCTATTGAAATTCATGTTGAATTTCTTCAACATATTTTTAATGTTTCTACATGTTTCTTAAATTTATTCTGATATTTTACTTATTTACGTACAACGATTGAGATTCTTATTCTCGTAGATATAAATAATTTAAGAGCTATTAGCATTTAATATAAATCATGTGTATTTATTAACATTGTTATGTAAACGCAAAGGTAACTTTAAATGACGCCTTCAAATCGTACAAGGATTTCAGAAGAAGCGATGTATTTTTACAAACTTAAAATTATTTTGTATGAATTATTTTGTATATTAATAAAATTTATGTAAAAATATACCATAAAAGATACAAAAATTTACAAGAATGTTTATAATTTTTTACTATTCTTGTTTGAAATGAAGACTTAGTTTATATGCAATAAAATTACTTATAAAAGTTCTCTCGTGGCAAGCTATACATTTTTTAGAAATATAAAGATAATCTTGTATTTGAAAATTTGAGAAATATCTAAATTGATAAGAATCTTATATTTTGTGTAAATTTATTATTTGATCGTGCCAAAGATAAATATTTTCCAAAACATTTACAACAAAAAAAATTACATAATACAACATAAATAAATATTAATATTTTGTATAGAGAGAAATTCGAACCTAATCAAATCGATCAAATTGTTGGAATTTCTTTAAAAAATTTTTAAACAAACAAAAATATTGATTGAGCAAGATTATAGACATTTGTTTGTTTGTTTATATGTCGATATTGAAAGGTCGTTTTCGATTCTCTTCTTCGAATCAGTTAGTTGCAGATAATTGTTGCGTAGTAGTTTTGATTTCGTGAGTCATCATATCATTTTTAATTTTTTTTCACATATAATAAATCACATATAATACAATTTTACGGCTAAAAAAATTATACATGTGCAAGTAAAGCAATTCCAGTAAAGTTATTATTTTTATTATATTATATTTTTATTATATTATATTAATAATTATTTTATGAGCCTGTATTAATTTTTTAATCGTATAGAATGGATTCATATTATTTGATTTATTTTAATAAAAATGATTTAATAAAAATGATACATAGATATTTTATAGAATATGGTCATTTCCTGATGCGTCAGACACATGTAGTAGATACGGAATCTGTTATCGTGGATTTACTAGGAGGAAGTCGAGTTCCTTTCTGCAGTTATTGCCTGTCGTTCAGCAGTCTAAATAGTGTAAAACGAGTGTAACACGTTTACACAATGTTTCGATAAATTTTAATTCTCTTATTATTTTATTATTTAAGTTGACTTGTTGAGGTGTCTTCAAATAAAAGAGAGAGATTCGTTCACGCAGGTTTAATTCAAATTTATAGTGTATTGGAAGGTTGTTTTACCATGAGATCTAACACAGTACAAATTTTGAAGGGACACGATATAATATAATGAAATTAAGTGAAAAAGACAAGTGACAATAACTATCAAAGTAAAGTTGAATAACACATACAATATAATTTATTAGTAATTATCGGAACATTTTGTGCTCATTGAGACTTTATTAGCCGAAATTAAATCATGTAAAAATAATTTAAGGATTAATTTTAACAAAATATTTAAGAAAAAATAATATAAAATCGGAAACAAGGTACATTAAGTCAAACAAGAACCAATGTCAGTTGAACACAGTTAAAATACGCAAATTTATAAAGTAATAAATACGAAGTCAATCTAAAGTGAAGTCATAATGGTGCAATAAAGTAAAAATCCAAATATAAAATTAAAGGCGTAGTTGTCTCATGAAAAAGAGTCCATAATCAATTCGTCTTTTAGAAACGAGAATATATTAAGTCAAAAGTTCAGAATGTGAAAAAGAGGTTATCAGAATGTTTCCTTCATCAAAGTTATAAGTTAAATTACAATAATTGACAAATTTTTATAAACAATTTTACAAGATTAATATTGATTAATTTGAAAGGTGAACAAAAAACAAATCGAAAAAAACCAAACGGGATTCTAAACTTACATATCAGCGATGAAAAGCAAATTGCCAAATATCTGCTATATATTTTGTTAGAATTAATCCTTAAATTATTTTTACATAGTTTAATTTCAGATGATGAAGTGAGCAGAAAACGTTTCGACAATTACTAATAAATTATATTATATTATATGTGTTACATTAAATATTTTTTTGCTCGTTATTGTCTTTTTTATTTTGCATGATACGAGCTTAACCTTAGTTATTATTGAAGAAATTTATAATTTAATTATACGTAATATTCTGTATGTTACTTGTTATGTTTCATTCTTCTGTTCTAAGAATCATTAGTCTTACGAATAGCACATGTGTTTTCATTGACAATGAAGAAAGTGACGATGAATGTGTTAATTACCTTCGTGTCCTTCTTCGCGACTCAGATGCCACATATTTTCGGAAAAGTAACTGTGTTACGTGGATCGTTATCTGAGAAAGCAAAATTAATATGCCTCTCAGAAGATGATGGCAGCGCTCTTGTATGGAACTACAATTTAATCTGGAAGTATTATTCTTCAATAGAAAACGATTTTAGTAAGTCGCAATTATCAAGATTAAAATAAGCATTTTTATTTTATATACTTAATATATGAGCTTGCAAAGCAAAATAAATTTGAATAAAAAATTATTTTTTTTTACTTTTACATGTATACAAATGTGTACAAAATTTTTATTAAAATTAAAAATTCTTATCAAATTTAATATTTTTAAAACAAATTTATTCCTAAAGCATTCAATTGTTTTTACATTCATGTATAACGTACTTATCATAAACACGCACATTATTTCAGAGTTTCAAGAGTTAAATAAATTTGGTAATAATGAGATCAATTGCAAAATGAAAGCAAACGAAGGCTGCTTGGAATTATGGACTAAAAATGACTGGAGCCTTACAAATTCTGTTAAGACACCTATGGGTCCAGTATTTGATCAACGATGGGAAGGTAAAAATTTCGCAATTTGACAAGAGATTGCGATGTATATAGACTGTTACAAATATCTCATCAATATATTTTTATGATACTTGAAACAACGTACATTTAAAATTTTCAGAATTCAAACAGTATGACAATCTTCAAAATACTTATGATTATGTAGATTTAGAACTTACTACCGAAGTAAAGCTGTCGTTTTCGGTTCGCGTATCCCGCGACGCACATATATTAATTTGCAACGGCAAAAATTATGACAGTGATTTTTGCTACTGGATCATAATAGGAGGTTGGGGCAATACAAAGTCTGTCATACGAAAATGCGTGACAGGTGTTCCTCAACCCGGACAATGGCCTTCGAAAGGTTCAGAATGTGGTAAAGCACTAAACACTTCCATCGAGGTGAATATGTACATTGTGCTCCTTCTGTTTAAAGCCATCGTTTTTTCACACACATATAGTAAAAATGTTTCTAAAGTACATCACGAATGAAAAGATAAATTATTTTAAGATCTTTACACTCCCTACTACATTGTCTTAAAAACATGATCTTCAACAATCTATAGTAAATCTGCAAAAATTGTCACACGTTTAAAATATCTGAATAATTAATACAGCGCACACTATCTGAAAACGAATGGCGTTCGTTTATCATTACATGGAACTTAGAGATGAGGAGAATAATTATTTACAACACTGATAAGATTATTATGGCTTATACAGATGAAAAAGAGCTTTTACGGAATAACTTACGCTCAAGTAATAATTATTACATGTTCATCAGAAGCGACACAGCGATGTTATTTCGATTTCACATATGTGAGTGCAAATTATTAATAAATTTTCGTAAAAATTATTTTAAATTCGGCATCAAGTAATTAAAAAGAAATTATGTACACGAATATATTTTTCAGATGACTTTCTACATACGACTGTTGAGGGTGCAATTTTAACAAGTCCCGTCTTCCAATTTAACAGTGAAATGATATGTGTACAATTGTTAATTGGTCTTTGCGTTGAATGCAATGCACATATAGTGTTGCGTGATTATACGAACGATAAAGTATTAGCAATGGTAACAGCAAAAGGTTCATCGAGAGCCAACCGAGTTCATGATTTACCTATGTGGCAATCTGTTAAAATCACGACAAATTTTCCAGCAACCAATTCTTATAATACCAATAGTTATAATAGGGCTGTAATCCAATTGATTCCAAATCTTAATGATCGTAGATTTATGAATCCATTGTGGGCGATAGCAAACGTTCGTCAATGTCCCCAAAATGGTAGGAATCTTGTAATTTTTTTATTTTCTTATTAAATTCAGAATCTTCTTAATTTGAATTACTAAATACGTACCAATACATACTTACCAATTATATGCTACATATTTTTTAAATAATAATAAAAGTTTTCAAACAAATTGTCTTTTTAAATATATAAAATTTGTTTCATTATATTTTAGCTTTTAGGAAGGGTGCTATGATTACTAATCTAGATTGGGATAAACAGCTTGGCTATTTTTGGCCAAATGTGACATGTCAAAAATTATTTTACGATGACTCTACTGTTGTGACTCCTTTATCATATGTCAAACCAGATGTAATTCCGGGTAACAATTAATAATTGTTAACGATTGTTGCTTAACTAAAATAAATAATGTTACAGTTTTACTGATTACCAAAATATAAATAATGTTACAGTTTTACTGATTACATCTTTAAAATGACAAGTTAGAAAATTTATTGTGAGACAAATATGATTAATAATTAAATATAATTTTTTCTCAGATGACGTAAACTGTTCTGAAGGAAAGATTGGACCACAATGTTTGTTTTCTTGTAAACATGACCTGGATAGTAATTTTGATTGTCAAGAAATCAAAATTTGTTACAAAAATGGTTGCACATGCGCTCCAGGTTTTTCAGGAGAAACATGTTCTGAACGTAAATAATTTCTAATAAACAACATTATTTCTATTTTTATGTATGAAGTATTCGAACATTTTATATTCGATCTTTTAGCTTGTGAATCAAATAAATATGGTCACGGCTGCAAAAAGACATGTGGTTCATGTGTCTATAACAGTGAAGAACGATGTAATAAAGTAACTGGAGTGTGTAATAATGGTTGCGACAATACTAGAGGAATTTACATACCACCTTTATGTCAAATAAGTTACAATCTTTTTTATGATACATAGCATGATTTTATATATGTATTATATGTATTAATTTAAACGAATTAAATGCTTATTATCACTAGAAACAAGTATACAAATTGATCATTTCACAGGTGTAGACAAGCCCAACGCACCTACGATTATTTCTACAAACGAAACGACTATTTTGGCTGCTGTTTCTATAACATGGAAAGACGAATATGAAGGAACATCGATTCTATATTCTTTTGTCATTCAAGTAACAATTTAATATTATTTTATAATGTTCTTTAAAATAATAAGAATTATTGCTTGAATTGCTGGTTAATAAAGTTAAATAAAATTTGCAATCAATGCGTACCGCTTAATATTCGATAATAAGATGACAGGAAAAAATCAAATTTATGATACATTTTTTACAGGGACCAATCCAATATCAACAACCATGGAACAACCTACTTCGAAATATGACACAATTGACAACATATTTTGGAAACGTGAAACCTGGTACTACTTATCATATCGCTTTTATCTTAGACATTGTTGGCGTATTAATACATAGCGATTGGCAAGAAGCTATAACTAAGTGCAATCGTGAGTCGATATTTATTTAGTTTATACAATGTCTATATTATTTACAATTTGTTGATCAATTTATGAATATTCTAATGACAGTTATCTCATAACTTATCAGTAACATCATTAGTTTTAATACAACATAAGTTGGAATTATTAATCAGGATTATTATTATTTTATATCTTAATGCAGAAGTAATTTTAATTTTACATGATATGATACATGATCATTAAAACACACGCAAATTTTATTGCGTGTGGAAAGCCTGTCACGTCTTTATAATTATTTTTATTACTATTATGAATATTTTAGTTTTTTATTTAGTTGTATATATAATAAATTTTCTTCTAATTCTTTGAAAAACATAGCGGCTGAAAACTTTGACATACAGCCTGAGGAAAACGGCATGATAATTGATTGGCGAGTTGATCCAAATGTATGTAAATGTTTATTAAATTTTATTGAAATTTAGATTTTTTTTAAATTTTTGTATATAATTGCATTTGACTATTTTAATACTTTGCACAATACTTTGAATAAAATTCATGTTTGCTTCTCTTTTCACAGCAATTATATTTATGTCCGGCAAATTGGTATTATCTAATAGTTAGCAATATGAGTATAGGTACGAATGAGATAGTATCTACAGTAGTTACATCTTTTCCGTATAAATTGCAACATTTGCCTTCATACACTTCTTTTGATGTAACTATATTTCATAAAAATCACAAGTTATTTTCTCAGGAAATTCGCACGCTTGAAGGTGGTAAGTTCGATTAGGGGTAAAAACATATTAAAAAATGTTCCTTTGCACATTGATGCTTTGTTACTCACATATACCTGAATTATGAATATATTTTACAAATATCTACAGTTCCATCTAGAGTGTTAGATCTTCAAAATATGTTATCGGCTAATACACAAGTCACTCTAATTTGGAAACCTCCACGTGAACCGAACGGAGAAATAGTGGGATATGAAATAATTTTGAAGGTGATAAAGTTAACTGAACATAAAAAATTTGATTATTTGAAATCAATTAGACTTATTCACTTTTATCTTTCAAGCTAGCTTATCTTATGTCTGATAGAATTTTACAGTATTCAAAATTTCAAATCGCACGGTGAAAATCGTTAAAATCACACGTATACGGTTAATTTTAATTATTTCAATTATAACATTATATTTTTATCTTAACATATCTTAACAAAATTGTTATGTAGATGTTAATTTCAGGTTGAAGAGTACTATGGTTGTAAGGACTTAAAATTACCCACACCTGACAATCACATTATTATAAAATCTGTGATAGAGCCAACAATCACAATTTCAGATTTACATCCGTATACATCTTATAGTGCGCAAGTCATAGTTCATAATTCACGACATTTCAGCACGGCCACAGGGAATATCTTTAATACAGAACAATCTGGTATATATACATTACATCATTTACTAAAATTATTTTTAATACAGATGCCAGTTAATCCATTTAGTTGATTGTTTATTAATTTCTATGATGTTTTTGGCAATATATTAATATCTATAATATAATATATATACATATACAAATACATATGTACAACAACACACACACACACACACACACACACACACACACACACACACACACACTTATATGTATATTTATAAAAGTCACAAAAAAATCAACGCTTTTATAGAAATACCATCGGAAGTATTTAGTCAATTAAAAGTACAAGGTTGGAAATTATCATGGCATCCGCCCGAAGACTGCACTACGATTTCAGGACCACTCAAAGCTAGAATAAAATTACAAGGTATTAGCGATGCTGTTAAATATTTCAACGTAACCAGACAGACTAGTTACTATAATTTTAATTTGGATCAATTACATCCAAACTTATACGGCGATGAGCGATATGTAGCAATAGTTTACGTAATAAGAGATTACATGAGTGAGGAGAATGCCTCCGCTTATCAAAAATACGAGTTTGAAACTCCGCCAAAAGGTAAAATGTGATGTTATTAATAATAATGTTTATGTTAATAAAAATGTTTTGATAATTGTGATAAGTAATTTTTTTTTTTCTGACTATAATATCTATAATCAAAATAATCAAAATAACAGCTCCGCCCAAAGTAACTAATTTGGAAGTTGTCGAGATTGACACTCGTCAGACACCTGCTATGATACACCTAAGATGGCAAACTCCACTTCCACCTCTCAATGGAAAATTACGTGATTATAGTGTCGAGATATGTTACGTACATGGTAGACATTGCTCAATTACTAAAGTTCGATTGAATGAGTCTTGTGACTTATGGGACAATTATATATGCAAAGTTGTTCAAAAACCCAGATATACTCAAACTCTCTCTTCACCGATTCAGGTAAAATAATGTTAAGTAAAATGTCTACAACATTTTTAATACTTCTAGTAAATGTGATTAATAGACTATAGAAATTAAGAGATATAAAAATTAAATGAATAATATAGAAATAACCATTGTGTAATATAAAATATATATTATAGGTTTTTGCGTACAATATCAATGTTACTGAACCAGGCCTCTCAACCTTCGTGACTAGCAGTATGCTTCATAATACAAGTAAAATTTCCCACTTAATAAATAACTTTAAAAACTTATATAAAATATAATATAATATAATATAAAAGCTTGGCACATTATAAATCTTTTTTGAGATCGAAACTATTATGATCATAATTTATAACACATCATTGTTGTACATTATTATATTTCTTTTTATATTATATTCTTTTGTTTGTACTCATGTATTTCTACTTTGAACACCTGCTATGCTTTTCAAAAAATGCTAATGGCAAGTTTCCTCTATTTTCTTTATAATGCTATTTCGCATTTAAATACTATTTAATCTACATATATATTACATATATTATATACAATAAACAATTACTTAGTGACTTATGCTGACTATCTTGGAATTTTATTAGAATATAAAATTATTTAAATTTTTGTTCCGATAAAGATTAACCAGAGTACATTTTAGCGCTGGATGCACCTGGGAATTATACTTTTACAATCAACAATAACAGCATTGTTGATCTAAAGTGGCTACATCCCTGGAAGACAGGTGATCATCTCAAGTCTTTTCGTATTCGGATACAAGAAATTTTTTCAAATCTGAGAAGGCGCATTTCCCGATCACCCGTGATTGAAACACTCGAATACACGGTGACACAATACATGCGTAATTATACTGAAAGATTGTATTTATTCCCGTCAACGCAATACGTCATCTGTATTCAAGCTGTGACAGTTGCGAATAAGTCTAGCAGCGCAAAGTTTGTGAAAATCCATACACCTTCAACCATAATCTTTGATGGCGTTCTAAATGCCACGGTGGACAAATATGATTCTACAATTTTGTTAAATATACCGTCTGTCTTAAACGACACTCAAGACAGCATAATGCATATCATTGTAAAGGGTCCTAATCTCTGTGAGCAACATTCGGAAGTGCCTGAGAATCTACGAGTGCAAGCAGGCGTAAAAAAAGATGAAGTCGTTTGGCAAGCTGCTGAAGTTTTGGTACATATACGAAATATATAAATATAATTCTTTGCAAAAATATTTTATGATAAATAAATAATGATTAAATAATAATTTAATAAGTCTAGCTAAATGAAAACGTTGCTAGCTATAAAATTGTTTCACATTATAACGTAAGATTAATGTCACATAAATCACTACTGCAGCAACAATCTTTATGTATTAGCAACAATCTTTATGTATACCTTTAAAATTAGATATTTTTGTTTTCAATTGCGAAGACCAGTGAGTTCGCTGGCGGACGATTCAAAATCGGCGACAATAGAATTTACGGTAATGCGAGGAATTGCCCATTAAAACCTGAAGAGTTTTATGAAATAGTGATTATCGTAACCGAATGGAATTCGTCTACCGAGCCGATCATTGCAAAGTCGAAGATTCGCCTCGGTGAGGTTCCACCGAAGAATCACGAAATGTGGATCGTACCTGTTATATTATTCCTCGTTGTGGCAGGCTCCTCGTTGTGGCAGGCGCAGCTTTTTACTTGTATCGAAGGTAGTGTTTTTCGATTCTTTCAGAAGATTCTTTAGAAGATAAGTAATTGCTGACTCAATTTATACTGTCGTATATAAACATTTTAAACAAAACTACTTACTGATGCCACAAATCAAATTTCAATGGATTACAGATTATTTTTAAGTCTATTGCAATCCGACGTTGCGCGTGATTTCTTTGTACAGGAAAAGACAGAAATTGTCTGAGCAGCTAACCCAAGACGAGATAGCTTTGTCACAGAACATCGAGAATTACGAACAAGAAACAAAGTCTACGGTATCGAATTCAAAGCAGGAGCTGTCGACTCCTTCCGACAGACAATCTCTGTCGCGGACAATCACTCCAGAAGTGCTGCCGATCGCTAATGACGAGGAGGAGGAAATGACATCACTAGTGAAGGTGAAAGATTTCGAAGATTACGTTAGGCAGGCAATACAGTCAGGGTTACTTGATAAGCAATACGAGGTGAGTTCTCAATTTTAATTTTAATTCCTGAATTATCAAAATGCTTTTTGAGATTTCTCTGAGAACTTAACATTTGTACATCGAGTTAAACAACGCAAAATCTTAATCTCGAATATAAATCTTTATAATATATGTATGATTTGCAGAAACAGAATTATTTTCCTTATTTCATATAATTACAATGATTGCTAACTTATAATTATATAATGCGATGTCTATGATAAGATTTTAAGACGTAAGATTTAAACTTTAAGAAACTGACCAATCACAGTCAAAATATTAGAAGAATAATCGACTGTGATTGGCCAATTTTAGCTTAAATCTCAAATCATATGTCTTAAAATCTCGTTGTAGACATCACTTAACAATACAATAAGATTATTTTACGATCTTTTCTCGAGACGTTTCCAAGAGGGCAAACTCGACCATGGGATTACGGGAAATTGCCGCAGAATAAATCTAAGAATCGATACGGGAATCTTATTGCGTGTAAGTAAAAAATCGATCACTATATTTAGTAATAACAAGTTAACATCATGCTGATTCGTGCAGATGACGAAACGCGTGTGATATTGAAGAAACTTCCGGATGACGCTTACTCCGATTACATCAACGCTAATTACATCACTGTAAGTCCTGACTAATTATATCTCAACTTTAAAATCTAAATTGTTAAATTGTATTTCTACGTATTTATGCGAGACACAGATTATCTAATAATAGTTTTTAAATTAATAATTATTCAAAAAGGGCTATAAGAAGGAAAAGCGCTATATAGCAACGCAAGGACCCAAACCTAATACGGTCATCGATTTCTGGCGTATGATTTGGCAGGAAAACGTTCTTATTATTTGCATGATGGCAAATGTGGTCGAAAATGGAAAAGTAAATTTTCTGTTTATTAAATAATTGTTATCCTTTTTTTTCGCACAAATACTGTAATAATTTTTATAGACAAAGTGCGAGCAATATTGGCCGGATATTGGCAAGAAGAAGAAGTACGGTGACGTTATTGTGCTAAACGCGACGCACAATGTCTTTGCTGATTATTGCTTTAGAACTTTCAAAGTCACTTGTGGGAGAGAAACTCGAAAGGTATTAATATTTTTAATTAACTGAACGCGATATAGTTTCTGTTAAATAATATACATCAACATCAGATAGAACATCTGCATTATACGGCTTGGCCGGATCATGGCGTGCCATTATACACGCACTCCGTAGTCACATACTTGAAGAAACTGTTGGCGACACCACCTGGGAATGGACCCGTGGTAGTTCATTGCAGTGCTGGTGTTGGAAGAACCGGCACCATCATTTTGTGTGACATTTGTCTCCATCGAGCAGCGGCAGAGGGAGTAATGATGATATTTAATCATCGCTTCAATAACATCATTTGCATTAATTAACTATAACCAGTATATTTATTTACAGTTCATAACAATACTACAGTATTTAGTACATATCCAGTATTTATTTAGTACATATTGCGTGGAAGATAATTATCTAATCGCGGGTAAAATTGTTTATTTAGTTGATCGATGTTTTTGCTGAAACAGCGTCTATTAGAAATGAAAGAGCTAATATGGTGGATAATAAACAGCAGTATCTCCTAGCACATTTGGCATTAGTGGAATGTTTGCTTTCTGTTCCAACCACATTGCCGTGTAACGAGATGTTACTGACACGAATCAAAGAGTTAAAAACACAATTGCCAATTCAACAGCAAAGGTAATTCTTAAAAATTCTACTTTGATTTATATTTATATTCATGCTTAAGACAATTAAGATAACGTTACAAAAGTTCATTATTCCATAAAAATTAGGTTACAGAATACTGCATGGCAAGACGAAGCCCTGCGTCAAATTACGTCTCCACCACCGTTATCGGAGCGTAATCGAGCCAAAAACAGATTTCCGGAATTGATTTCAGGTTTGTATTTTAATTACTTACAAATTTTATTTTATAAAATTTAAAATTTATAAGTTTAAAAATTTTTGACTTGTAGTAAACTAAACATTAAATTAATATTTTGTGTAATTAACAATAAAACTTTGATAGAAGAAATGTCAGATATATTCAGAAAGGATTAATTTTATTTTACAGATAAAGTTAATAGAATATATTTGAAGAGATATCCGACAACGGATGAAGACAGTGATTATCTATCCGCCGTTTACGTAGACGGAGTAAAACTTCAGAATCAGTATCTAGCCACGCAGCTTCCCATGCCCTCAACAATTAATGATTTCTGGCGGATGATTGCCGAATTCAAAGTTGAACTTATTCTCATGCTGCAGCCACCTGATTTTCAGGATCCTGTAGGTGCATCTCTTAATTATCTCTCTTAATTTTTCCATATATTAAATCAAAACATATTTATAAAAGAAAGAGAGAGAAAATTTACAGAATATAAATTTATTTACTTGTAATAAATATCAGTCAACTGAAATAATTTATAGAACACATCAAACGTTTTATCAAAATCATAACAATTAATCTACACAAATGTAGTTGTCCACAATTATTAAATCTAATTATATACGAGTTATAATTTTGATATAATTATATACGAGTATATCCTTGAAATTTTAGACTTGCTGCGCTATCGCTCCTGCAAGTGGCGAATTCAAGTCGATTCCATATTTAAATATTATAGCGAAAGAAGTTGTGAAGTTGGAATATTATACGTCACAAAAGCTGTTGCTCGTTGACAATTCCGAGGTAGATCAATTCGATGTGAAAATTCAACAATTTTTATTTATTATTACTTACTCAGGATGATGACTTTGTCGTAGAAACCTTCAAGAGAACAGCATGTTACTATATTGTGTTTGACGGAATGGAAACCTGGAAGGGATCAATCACCGCCGCCGGTTTTGACGATGGTGACCTTTTGGCAAGCTGCGGAGAGAATTGCAAGAGGCGATGGGCCCACTGTCGTGCTTTGCCAGTAAAAATAAAAATATTAGTATTTCAAACTCAAAGAAAGCTCGGTATACCATAATTCAACTTTCGCGATTTTCTTTAATAAAAATTTAATAAAAAATTTAATAAAAAATGTTTTTCTCTTTCTTTACACACTTTATATTTTTTATTTCTAAACAAATACTCATTGAACACTAAATAATAATCGGAATTTTGTTAATGTTCGATTTTGAACTTATGTTTTCTAAGCAATATTTTGAAATATTCAGAAAGATAATAACAATCTTTTAGCGATGGAATAACTGGATGCGGTCTCTATCTGGCGCTAAGTTTCCTGCTAGAACGAATGGCTGTCGAAAGAGAATGCGATGTTTGTTTGGCGGTGCGAGCTGTTAGACGATCGAGGCCAGATTTTGTTCGTTCCCTGGTAATGTATTAATTAACGTATTAATTAATGTATGTAATTGATTAATTAATTTCATAGTAATAGAAAGAGAAAATATTGAAAAATTTATTTATAAAAAAATTTTAGTTATTGCTACTATAAAACAAAAATATTATTGGAAATTTTAAAAAACATGATCAAATCAGAAATTTTATTTCATATTTAGGAACATTTGGAATATCTATATGAAGCCGCAGTTGCATATTTGGAATACTTTGAAACCTATGCAAATTTTTCGTAAAATAAAAGTAAGTTATCTAGATGAAAATGAAGTATTAGAAAATCGAATACAGTCAACATTTATTAGCTGTAATATGTATATGGATATCATGTACTTATATTAAATATTTGAACTTTTATTAATGTAAAAAAGTTTACTTTTTGTAATCGAAAATACATAAAATATTATTATAGAGGGTAAATAGTCAGTATAACTTTGTGTTTTTCTCGGTTTCTTCTATTATACGTACAAGGTAAACCACCTTTTCATTTATTACATTAATGCGACAACAACGATCTCGCGATGCTTTTATCTGATAATGCAGGAATGCACATTAATTCGAAATGTTATTTTTTGAAGTGAAATAAACTTTATAAGTGATATCGCAAATTGGTGGATCTAACCTATCTTAAGAAATTTTAAATTAATGTGAATGAATAAATGTACGATGTGTACTTAAATTTAATGTTTCATATATTAGCGCTCGATATTATGGATAAATTCAAAGTTATAATACATTGAGCAAATTAAAAATAACAGATTAATACTATCTTGCATACTATTTACATGTCTTTAATTAGAAAATCTTAATATATGCAATAGCAATAAAAATAGATTATTTAACGATGATTGGTAAAATATATGCAAACGTTAATTAAACCTTTCATTGAAAAGTGATGCTGCATGTTCACGTGTGCTCAAATCTATATTTGCAGTTGGTAAGTCTAATAATGCAAGTATTACAGCACTTCACTCTTGGAATTTATTTGCATGAAAAAAAAGATTCCTGCGAAATTCTGAATCTATAAGAGTTTATCATAACATTTACTACAAAAAAGATTATTGATTAATTTTTGGTTTGTCTAAAACCTAGTAAGATATTTAAAGATAATACACGGTCCCTTCGCGATCGCAATTTTAATGACATATTTCTGAGCAAAAAGATAAAAAATAAAAATTCTAGTACGAAAAGTTCAAAAAGTTATATTTAAACATAGAAAATAAGTACATTATACATAGTAATTATAAGTTAGTAATCATAATCATGCAAAAACTAAACAGAATACTAAAAATAATAAATATAACAAACTATCAATACTCATGAAATGTTAGATAATTTCAAAAGCGGGGAAAACAGAAAATATTGTCAATGACAAAAAAACATCATGTTTTGGTTATTTGATCAACATGACGTCAAATGACATCAAATTGACATTATTTATACTTTCTCCTTGGAAGAGTAAGGGCAATTTCATTATTATGCGCGTCCCTGAGCGTGCGATTTTAAATTCTGATTTGTTTAATAAATGTTTGCTATAAAAAAAGTATTACAGCTTTGACATTTTCGTATTAGAATTTTCGTCTCATTTTTTGTACTCAGGAATATATTATTAAAATTATGGTCGCAAGTTGTGGAACACTACATTTTCACTCGAGCAAATTATTAAATTATTATTATTATTATTATTTTCTTCTTCTATCTTACTATCCCCATTATCAGCCCTAAATAATCGCTAAATAATCGCTTATATTCTTTTAGTACTTGGATAAAATCTTTTGTAACACAAATATCTTGTGTAACAGATATAAAAAGAAAAATTTAAAGGAAATTGAGAGTATCAGTTTCTCTTTCCTTTCTCGATTTAAAGCTCTTCACGTGACAATGGCGTAGTAGAAAAAGAAACAATTGCAAATTGTTCCGTTCTATCCCCTTTAGAAACCATATGGTCGAATGTTGCTGATAAATTTCACGATATCGCATTACAACTCGGATATTCAAACGAGGTTCCTTTGCGGAATCTTATTTCAGCGGCCATGACCGACTCCGCCGTGCTCGCCACGTGAAAAAAGCGAAAATTTCACGGCCTGACGACCGATGACCGAGGCTGAGGATATCCCTGCCTCTCACAAAGTCTTTCATCTCGCCAGCAGGAGGCGCCACCATCGTGGACCTCGCTGATAAACAGTTCATGCTACATACCACAAAGAGACGCGAGCCGTCGCGACGACGTGAACGAGGTGCCTCCGGCGTGCAATTCTCACGTGCGTTTCCATGCATTTCCGGTCGCTGTGGTAGCGCAAACACGCTCGAGGAGTACGATTTACCGTGACATTTGTAAGCGTTCGACTGCCAAGGAACGGGAGAAAAATCGAGGGAAAATCAGGGCGTGTTTCGTACGGCCGTAGCCGCGGAGCAGCAGGTAAGAATTCGGCGATTCAAGTGCGTGTGCGCATGGCAAACACGTGGCGTGTGCGTCGCGACGACGCAACGTTCCGCTTCCGTCGAATGTTCAGGACTCCATCCTGAACATAGTCGTGATCGTTGACAGCTAGCGCTAGTCGAGCTCAACGATCGACATGTCGCAATCCAAGGCCGCGGAAGACATGTTTGCCGCTCGAACTCGATTGCTCGAAATCGCCGCGCGAGATTTCCCGCTCGCGTTCGAACGAGCGACCTTGTCTGCGGAAAGAAAAAAAGGACGGGGGGAGGGGAAAAAGTTACGTTTTTCTCTGGAAATCCTTTTGATGCACGTGTGGTGGCGTCGCGACGCGCGCGATGATGCTTCGCGCGGCGGAGACGTCGAGCGGATCTCGCTTGACTCCCGTTCGCTTGCCATTCGTTTTCTGTTATATAAGGATCACGCTCTGTGAATGTGCTAGAGTCACATGCTAGATATACAAAGTACCGCAATCCATAAGACTTAATGTATAAGGATTTGGAACCAAAATGACATCGAAAAGTGTACATAGTGCTCACTTTTGTACATATTAAATACTTCCCTAACCTGAGATGTTGTATTGAACCTGAGAAGCTTTCGTAACGAAAAATAAACAACATCGAAAAACATGCCAGGTTGTTACATGGATGGCTGCAAAAATCGAAGCGAAAAAGGTTTTCGTTTATTTTGCATCTAAGAGAATAAGACGAGAATAACAACGAAAGACGCGAAGAATGGCTGAAATTAATTGGCAAAAATACATTGTTAGCAAAGACTTTAAACATTGCGAGCGTTGTTTTAATCCACTTGTAACTAATTGATTTAATACATAAGTTTTTTCACTAGATTTAGGCAGTATAAAAAAAATATTTTAATATTTCCAACTATGGATGTATATAACATTATATATAAATGTGAATTATTTAGGAAAAATGAAACTAAATTAATTTCAAATAACTTACAAGTTACTTAGTTTGTGTAAATGTTTTTACAACATTGTCCTACAAGTTTTGTTCTATTGTGCCACAACATTATTTATAAATTTACACATTACAACATTCTTTATTCAATTTACCAAACATTCAAAACGATTAAAATCGAAAGATGATTTTAATTCATTGTTTGACTGCGTTAGGCTGACAATCCATGTTCGGCGCGCAGATCATTTATTGATTGGCTGAAAAGCCTTCACGTGGCCAGTTTGCCTGTCAAATAATACCTTATCATGTGTTATCTTAATTACTGGCGAAGAAAAGACTATTTTCAAAATTATTTATAAACTTATAAAAACGTTTATTATAGCACAAATTTATTTTTTCCTAAAAAACTATTAATGTTATAAGAAATGCTAACAATAGTAGAAGCGTTGCTATGAAAGCATACGTAAGTAATAAAAAGCATAAAAATATATAATTTACGGTTTTTCTTTTTATTCACAAAATATATCCGTATAAATATATATTTTGAATGAGCTGCATGTTGGAGCCAAAATGGCAGATAATTGCGGTACTTCCTTTAGTGACTTTAGAATGTGTGCAATCTGTGAACGCTATCTTAAACGAGCGGTGCGGCCGTGCCGGAATTCGAGCGCGCTGCGTCTGCAAAAACTCTCCGCGAATCGGTGCGATGGTCGACTCGATTCGAAAACATGATGCAGAAGCGGGAAATTCATCAGAAGTAATGTACAGCTTTTCTCTTCGACAGGGGACTGAATCGGTTTAATTCAATTATCTACATGTTACAATTATGAAGAAATATAGACATTTTTTGTATGTCGAGAGTTATATGTTTTTACTTTTGTGTCACAGATAAGCGATAATTCTTTTAGCTTCTCACGTGAGTTTTAGTCAATTTCCTTTTCACTCGAAATGATTTAAACGACGTTGTGATAAATTAAATCAACGCATGTTGTAATGATTGTCTTAGAAGAAAACGCTTTGTAATCGAAAAATTTCTGTAAACACAAAACACAGATTAGATTATAAACCGATAACGGCCGTTTTTTATTGCATGCGAGACCATCATGGAGATCGTAAAGTTTGTTAATGCCAGAAAATGAATCGAATTTTAGGTATTCTTTTTACGTGCATAAGAAACGAAAGACGTATTCGTCGAAAAAAAAAACGCGTACAATTATTATTGGCAAATATCTTCTTTCGCGATTACGAATGATAGGGGCATCCCCGCGATAGGTCGAATCCCGAATCGATTCATCGAACAACGCGATCGAGTTGATGAAGATCTAAATTTTGAACGAGAAAAAATTTCGCAATGGTTTCTTCCAACTGTGTAACGTTTTTCGGATTTCGAACGGTGGAAAGTTTTTACAATTTTTCAGCTCGGATACGGAAGATGCGTATTATTACGGTATCACGATATCAGCTATCAGATGGCTGATATATCGCGCAGAAGTAGGCCTCCCAGCGGAGTAGCAGCTGATGCGCGTGGACGTCACTATGTGCGCGATTTTCTCGGAAAATCGAGATTCTGCATAAAAATTTGCGATTTCTGTGGTTATTATTTATCAATCGCGCAACGCGTATCGGCTTTACTGCAATTCTGTAAACTGCACACGAGAATATGTATAATGAGTTACACAATCGAAAGACCTTTACGCAGGAATTTATTTACACGGCGAAAAGGAAAAATAATACAAATTAATAAGGCAGCCGTGTCTTATCACTTTATATTATTTCTTTTTCCTCGGCTAGCCTCTCCTCGCAAGCATGTATGGTGATATTTATTCAGAAGTATTTGCGTCTCTCAATCGTATTTCATGCATTTCATGCGTTTGAAGAATATATTTGCTGGAAACTTTAAACAGAAGTTGTACACGTCAAGATCAGCGATTTTCGTTGACGTTTTGATGTGATAAACAGCAATATTATATCTTCATTGCGATCAAAACATTAACGACCATGTATATACGCTTACGCATGGTTGAAATTAAAGGAAACTTTTGCTCGAACTTCGGACTTTTTAATGCCTCACAAGAGTTCTTTATGCATACAGTGATATCATACAATTGCGCCTAATTCTGACAATCGATCCGACCGTGGCCCAAGTTGACAGCAATTTAAAATCACGTCTGTTCCTCCGTAAGAAAATGTCTCGCGGGGTAACTCCGATTAAGGTCTATTCCGGCCTAACAGGAAGGATCATTTTCGTTCCTTCTTACTCGCCGAAATTTCGCTGATGTTTATGGTCATGATGTGCTCAAGGCATCTCTCGCAATTGTTTGATATTTCGAGATATTTCAGTGTCGATCATTGACTTTGTTTCCGTCACATTTCATAACACAGTTTGTCTTTTTATGTAAAAAATTTATATTCTTTATATATTATATTATATTATAAATTATATTCGAAGATTCAGTATGGCAAATGTAATGTCAAGTATAAATGTCAAAAAGAATATTGTGTGAATCCATTGATACTTCATTCTTCACTACTTATAACACTAAATTCAATTACAAAATATAACTTCATAGTTGATTAATTATGCTGAATAATGGATTCATGAACTTTAACATTGTATAAAGAAATAATGAATGAGAAGTAATTTCTGTGAAATGAATAAGAGATAAACTCTTCTCAATGTAATGTAATGTTCGACAGAGTGGTGTGTTGCAAATATTCATCGACGAGGAATTTTCTAATGATAAGTGAAGGCAGCGTCTTTTCAGGGTGGAAGATGATGTCACCGAAGAGTGTCAAAGCACGCAAGATGGAGACTGTAACTAGAAGCTGGACAGCGAAACCGATCCTAGGCTCGGATTTCACGGAAGCCTCGCCGCTGCAAGAGGTCTATGTAGGTGTCTTGAAGCAACGGAGGGACACCTCCACCACGATCAAAAGCATATCTGCCGTTTTGCCGGGATTCGCTCATCTGAAACGCTGTTCCAACGGAAAATTACTTCTGGCTCCGCTTCGCTCGGACGAATCGCCGTGTGATAAAGACCATGACATCTCCCTCAGTGAAAATCAACTTAAGACTCAGTTGAAGGAGAGAGGATTCGATCTCTCCTTACTGGAGGAGGAATTCCAGGTGATAAAGGTACCAGCCAAAGCGCCGAAAACGAAGTTACAGGCCAGCGAAGCTTCGAAGATCTGGCCGGTAAATTTCCATCCTGACCAGACGATTGAGAGTCTGATCGATGGCTCGATTTTCAACGAGGATTGTTTGCACGCGATCGAAGGAATCATGTCACTGGTAATAGAGGCTGCGAGGTTGGAGACGGTCGGCGATGACTGCTGCACCGGTGCCGCGGCGATCGTCGATCCCGAGGATGGGAGAATCTTGGCGGTGGCTGCTGCTAGAATTGATAGACATCCCATGTGGCATGCCGCCATGGTGGTGGTGGACCTAATTGCCCGGCTTCACGGTGGTGGTGCGTGGGAATTGAGCGAATGCGAAGAAATGAAGGGAAAAACGGACGTTGTCGATGAGGAAAACGGAAGGACAGACCCGAACGCCAGCTCTGAAGATCAAAACTTGAAGAGGCTTAGAAGGATTAAGAGAAGATACGAGGAAGAAACGCCGCTCTGTTATCCGAGATCTCTATCCTCGCTACAGTTTCCAGTTCAGACATCCCTCAATACGCAAGTCGCGCGGAAAGGAAGGAGGAACAACGGTGTTAAGATCGAGAAACATAAAGAATGCGAAGATAACGCGAAGAAATGCGGGCCGTATCTCTGCACGGGTTATTGGGCATTCCTACTGATGGAACCGTGTCCTCTGTGCGCTATGGCGTTGCTGCATTCCAGAGTCGCGCGGATCTTCTATGGCACGGCCAATCGGAGAGTCGGAGTTTTGGGCTCCAAGGCGATTTTACATACGGTGCCAGGTTTGAACCATCGATACCGGGTCTGGAGTGGAATCCTGGAACGAGAATGCAGACAGGCAGTAGAAGAAATCAATGCTCGTAGAAGTCGCAGCTAAATGACAAATTCGACGCGGTTCTATTGTGAAAGATAATAACGTTCTAAGTGCCTAGGTTAGTCATTGCAATTCCTGGAAATAACTGCAGATATTGGTGCAAAACAGAACAAAAAAAAGACAAACAAGAGCGAAGCATACATTTTTCGTTGTTGATGTCCCATTTATCGTTTTTACTAATGACTTCTCATGCGAGAGTTGCGCAATTTATTCATACAGATGACATTTTAATGACATTTTTGTGATACGTTATCTCACTTACATAATACATCGTACACATTCATCCGATGTCATGAAGAAATAAATCCCTTTCAAAAGAAAACGTAATTGTTACATCCATTAATATATCATGACTAACGCGATCAACTCCTTCAGCATTTCTTTTGCGATATTATTCCAAAGAGACAATTTAATTTATTATTTAAAAGTTTTTTCATTAAAATTAAGGAAATTTATTAAACAAAAAATTATTATATACATATAAATTATTAAATATATATATTTAATAATTTTAATATATTAAATATAATTTAATTATTAAATTATATTTAATTTTATTTACTAAATTATTAAATATTAATTATATTATACTTAAAAGAGATACAGAGGCCAAATAGGAAATGTGATCGAGCAACAACAAGGATGTCCTTTTTTAAAAAAACATATATATCTAAACAACAACAATTAATATATATATATCTAACAAGAGTTAACTCAAACAATATTTAAAATGAACGTTTCGACTACACTGAGTCTTCATCAGCATTTTTTACAAATTATAAGAAGCATTGAAACGTAAAACCGTTGTTCAAGAATACATAAGTTTGACATAAAAATATATAAAGATGTATAAAAATATAATATTGTAGGGATGAAAACGCAATCATCCCGCAGGTACGACTCGATGGTAGAAATTAAAAAACGTGGTCAAATTATATTATATAAATTATTTGATTTACACTTATTAATGACGATGATTATTTCTTGATTCATCGATCGCGCGACAGCAACTTAGATACTTTGCATGCTGCAACCGGTTTTATAATTTCAATCGAAAGCAATACGGCGTAAAAGACTACACATGGTACAGACGTGCATTCGGCCATAATGATTCTCGATATATGCGCGACCTTGACGCCTTGACGTGTGCATGTGCGTCCGCATTTGCTCTCACTTCTTGGTGTGCACGGCGAATTAACACTTGTGTTTGCTGACACACAGCGTGACGTTCCATCATTTCCAAAGAATGGTGAAAATCATTTCTGTATATTCTTTTGTTTTTTATTTTTGAGCAGAGCGTATCTTTCAGTGCATAGCAGAGTCTTGTGATGTTTAAGTTATAACCAAAATATTTTTTATGTGAGGTCTCCTACAGGTCTTTTAAAACGGAGAATTCAATTTTTGCTTGATTATTGAAAATTTAACTTCCCCTTCCAAGGGTTTGTATATCCATAGTCGATGAAGACAGGAATGTCGCGCTTTAACATTCATTATTCGATAGCACAATTCATTTCGCGCGTATAATCATAAATCAACGATATGATTTATACGCGCTTAATCGCTTAATTCCACGCTTCGTGACGACAACTTGTTTAATTCAAAAGCAAATAATCATGTTTCTTCGCGACAATAATATATAATCTTATTTGTCGGTTATTTTTTTCTTGCACGGATTTCCCTGACACGTTTGCTGCAATTATCTCTCAACGAGAGCCATTAATAATGAGCAGACGAATTTGTTAAAACGCTCGTAGGATAGATAATATTACCAAGTTGTGAGATACTTGGTCTTATGTATATAATGATGTAATGTAAAAGGTATGTAATTTTATTACCGATAAAATTCGGCGGATTTTATGTGAATGTCGCCGTTCGACTTAATTACATACAGTTCGGTCGACATTACAAAGTTTAATGACATGTGAAAATGCACTACGCAGTCTGGGTAATAATAATTAATTAAGAGACATTTATTTGACATTTGTTACGTAAGTGACTAACATGCAGCACATCTTACGCATTCTTATAATAAATGGATATTTCGCATTTTTGAATTTTTTTTTACCGATATATCAAGTAGAAATACAGGCCCTGTTTTACGATGATCCATTTTATGACTTTTTTGCACATTAGCGATCTGTCCGAAATTATGTAAGTGATAATTTTAAGTATAAATAAAACAAAAACATGTGTTTAAATGTTTAATTTTAAAGTAAGTTTTTTTAAACAGCAGTATTAGTACATACTTGGGAAAATTTTTGTTATTTTGGAACATCTTATTTAAGTGCATTATAAATTGTTCTTGTTTTACGACTTTTCATTTTATAATCCTGTTTTGCTGGAATCTAATCATGCCGTAAACGGACAAGGTTAGGTAGATAAACCTCGACAGGGGTCTTAGGAGTGTCGTTAGGAGTGTCCTTGTCGGATCCTACCTACAGTTTCGAATAGAAATATTCAAACATTATGCCAATTATATTTTATTATTTGCATAAATCAACGTCAAACGATTTTATTTTATATAAAACAATATCTTCTCGATATTGACACTAATTAAAATTACAATTAAATCAAGAATATATTAAAGCAAATATTGGATTACTATATGTATATAATATTTTTTGTCTTGAAATAATTAGAAATAATCTTTTGTTACAATAATAGTACAATAATAGTAAAATACATATTTAAATCACATCAAATTCCATCATTTGCAATTGTTTTTGCTGTTACGATTTCATGCTAATTTTTAGGTTTTTGTAATTTCTAAATTTCTACAGTTCAAGACAATTGACATAAACAGATCTCCTGATCTCAGGAATTTTTACTTAAATGCTTAGTTGCTTAATTGCTAAATTTTGGTTAAATAAAAAATAATGGTGTCTCATCACACACACTTGTTACGAGTTAAGTCGTGACTCGTTATGATAAGCTCGGACGAACTGAAGCAATCGTCGTAGTCGTTGGATTTTCGAACTGTATATAATTAAGTCGAACGGCGATATTCATAAAATCCGTATAGAATTGATCTAGAAGAAAGAATAGGGAATGCAAAATAGAAGGCAATAAAAATTACATTAAAAAATTTAATAAAGTTTAATGATGTTGATTCAAAAATATCAATATCCAGTTTCTTTACTAAATAAGATTGTTATTTTGTTGTAGATAAAATTAAATCTTCCTACAGCAAGAATGTATTATATAAATTCTTAAAATGTCATGAATAAAGAATAGAACTCCAGATACTGTGAGTTTTAGAAAAATATATTACTTTATGACTACGGAAATAAGAAAAAGTGTTATCTCCAGTGCGTCTACTTTATGAACAGCATAAAAACTATATTACACTAGTGAAGATAATCATCATTTTATCTAAAAGATCTACAGAGTTGAAATTTTTCTCTTTAGCAGTACGCAAGCATTTGCGTTCTAGGAATTGCTTGAGTCGCTATGAAGCGAATAGCGAGTACGCGATGGTGACCCTGCGGATTGACATCGATCAACGAAACTACAGCTGATCCATTCCAGAGGAGAGTTTCTCGATTATTCATGAAAAGAAAAGAGGCTAAAGCGAAAGAGGTGGACGTGTGATGCATGAAGAAGTCGTGAATTATAAGACGAGGAAGACAATATGTTTATATAACAGCTGATGAAAAGAATTACAGGATGACGAATGATAATTGTAAAATTTTATACATTTTTATGAAAAAGCTTTAAATTGTGTGTATCTTGTGTCACGTATACAACATTATTATAATTTAATTTGTAACACGCATTGTGTATGTAAAAAATAATAAAAATAAATACTTCTATAAATGTTTACATAATTTCCTTATTCAAGTTTCGTTTCACGTAGTGAGGTCATGAACATCGCTGTTATTTTTATTGTTTCAGACTTGCTTCATCAAGTCAGTGCAGAGTAACTTGCTGAAGAAAACACGTATAGGAAAATTTCGCGGAATTCAGAAAGATAGAACGCGTACGACAAACAGCGCTAAATTTCTTCAGCAAATAGAGAAGCAAGACAGAGGCTCCGATCGAAACGTAACGACTTCGGAAGGCATTCTTTGAACAGCCGGCACGTGGCAGCGCTGACAGACACATCGGCACCGCATTGTGACGTTCAGAGACGATCGGCAGAAACGAGCGTGGAATAAAAGAGATCCAAACGAAATCGCCTTTCGAGACGAGCGCGCAGAAGGAGGAGCTTTCGAGGTCGTGCCGCAAAAAGCCATGATATCAAAGATAACATTTTAAAATTAATTAATCCGCGTGGCAAACAGACTCGCTCTTACGACGTCTGTTGGAACGGTGTGACAGTCGTAATCGTCTGCTGCCAATCGTGAACTACGTCGATTTGCAAACTATTGCGGCTAGCGGCCTAATTGTCGTGTCGTCGAACAGCTCTGTCTTCAGAATAATAACTCCAATTTCTGTAGGTGGAAATTTTCAGTGTTTTCGACAACGATACACGTCACTCATAACACACGTCTCCTGCAACAACATTAAGATTGTAAGATAAGTGTCTCTTCTTTGGTGATCACTGTTGTGACGTCTCAACTGATAACTAATGATACTACAAATAAGCTATTTGGAACTGTTCCCTTCAAATCTGCAGTCTCTGTCACCAGAAGATAAGTTAAAGGCTGAACGTCTCCGTGATAAATTGGTGAACTATTACGACGAGCGTAAAACTGCAGATAATAAATCAGAAATCTAATTCATCTGCGATATAACGAGAGTTTTTGATGTTTGATTAAGATCTTCAGGTGACAAATCACAAATTCGTAAGACAACGTAATCAGCACGAGACACTCTTGGGGATAAAGGAAACGCGTCTCGTTGATCAGTACTGAGTGGTTCCAATTGAGAGTCGACCCTCGAGAGTGGAGCCTATTGGCCAAGCTGTTAATTCCTTGAAGCACGATTGGATTGGATCACCCGTGGACATTCCAGAGTTCGTGGTTGGGACTGTTAGGCAATCTATCGACCACCGTCTTGCTAGCCGGACTTCTTCTCTTTGAAGAAATTCCTGAATTTTGCATCTTGCTAACTTAACAGAGAGATGAAGGATTAACTGTCTGAAGATTTTTAGTGGAGAACATATCAAACGATTTAGTTCGGAAGAACGAAAGAGAAAATATTTGACAGGGTCGAAGCAGTGAGATCAACAAGTCATCTTTGTCAGTGAATAAATTTTAAAATAACGGAATATTAACGCAAAAGGATTATAAAGTGCTTCTCGGCATCATCTTAAAGATTACACAGAAGACTACGTCGTCGTGACCACGTTCGAGACCTACAACGACTGAATGGCCAACATTTACTGGCTGTTGCTTTTCGAAAGACTCTGGTAGTGTCTCTTTGCGCAGTAATAACGGCAGGAACACAATACTGAAAGAGAGAAACGCGGATATCGTTGGAGAGGGTCAAGTCCCTTTGGTCCCGCCAGTTGGAGAGTCTTCACTTTGCAGATCTTTCTTGGTCCAGATTTCCTTTCGTCATCGAGAAGATTTTGACGAACGTGGTGGACGAAACCCGAACCTTCATTGACATCACCCACGGAAGGCCTCGTTTACTTTTTTTTGGATCGGGTTCTTTTTTTAGACGGCACCATGGAGCAAAGGATGAAAATGTGGTGACAACGGTCAGGCGGAGGCCTTCGACACCCAAGACACTATCCAGTGTGTGAGCCATAGTCGTTAGAAAGCAATTGAAACGTATATAACGTCATATATAAACATCGTATCTACGTACGTACGTACATTTCGAGGATACTCGTCAGTTGGAATCTTCCGAGTTTGCACAAGAAGTAAGCAGCCTCTTTTAGGCAAAAATTACTCTTGTGTTTATCGTTGTTTCTTTGAATGAAATTTTGGGAATTAACAGCAGTACAGTTGCCCGGATTCAAGAAAGCGTAAAAGTTTCGAAACCTCAGAGTTTCGAATTGATCTTCCACAGACAAGTCTAGAAAAGATAATTAAGGTGTCACACGGATACCCGTCTACCTCGGGAATGTCTTTGGACCTACGGAATTGACGTTCTCTCTTTTCATTCTCCGTTGCGACATTTTTTTTCGAGTGATTCTTACGTGAGGCGGAGGAGATACCAGGAGAAAAGCATCGATTGTTAAAACGTATAGAAAAAGGTTTGTAAGTTATATTAATATTAAAGATCTTAAATTTAACTTTATCTAACTTTATCTAACTTTAAGTAGTTTTTAAGAAAAATTTCGCAATTATACGAAATGATATAACTGTAGAATCATCATCATTTAATATTTAATATTGTGATAGGTCAAAATTACTTTATTACGTAAGAGGAGCATTGCAATTTGTAAAACGTCGTAAATTATCTATTAACTTCTAGAAGTATGAAATAATTAGAGGTTATACAAGAAAGATCGATTATAGCGGAACTGCTTAATGCTTTCGAGTCGGTCACAGCTTTAATCAATCAAGCAGCGACAAACTATTATTCTGAGAAAAAGCTAAAAGTTTTTTATCACTTAAAACATATTACATAAACGTTTAATAAATTTGCTATTAATGATGAAATATAGAAATGGTACAACAATAATACAATAATATGTACGATTTCTGTACCAAATTTATGTGATAATTTAATATATTACTGAGAAGGATTTTGTGAATTCGAAACGTACACACATTGTTTTTATTAGATAATGAAGTTTAGCATTGTTTAAGACAAGTTAATTAGGTATATTACTTGTTCATTCCTTGGACTGATTCTTATTTGTAATTACACATAACGAGTGGTAAATTGATTTCTTTGTGATTAATTAATATTTAATATCTTATTAACCCTTTGACTACGGCAGACTTTGAGACGCACTGGCCGTACCATACGGCAGGAATTGAGTTACGATGTACGCCGCGAACTTTTGGGTAGGGATGCATTTTTGTGAAAACATATTTCAATAATAAAAAAACTGAATTTTACTACATTAAAACAAAAAAAAAGTGGGCGCCTTTAGGCGCCCTCCGTGTCAGAAAGCCAAACTGCGTCGAGCGCCTATAGGCGCTCTCAGTGTCACAAACGCAAAATTTCTAAGCGCCTATAGGCGCCCACAGTAGCCTAAGGGTTAAAATAAATTATAATATTTATAATTTTAAATCGTGCATAAAGTTAACATACATAACATTGATTATACAAACAAAGACGTGCTATATAAATATTACAAAAACTTGATATTTTTAAATATTTTGTAACATATTAAATATATATATCATTTTTAATTAAATATATATATCATTTTTAAAATAATTTTTTAAACTAATTGTAGTGATTATTAAGAATAAACATCGATCGATCTAAATGGCTGGTAAAACTATATTATACAATGAATTATACATTAAATACTTGTTTGCGTTGTTAGAACTATTTTAAGATATGATTTAAAGAATAATCTGGTATCCTTGCTGAGGTAATATTTTTTGCGATAAATTCTTTATAGATATTTCAAATGTGAGACTTATTAACATCGAAAAATAATTAATCGATTTAAAATATGTGAATTTCACTTCTCAAGTAAAAGTGGCTGTGTTTTAAGATCGACTAACCAAGCCCAGTCTATTAAGAATACATAAGATAACATTCACATAATATTAATAGACTATACCAAGCTGGATCGAATAAGATTGTATTCTATTTAAAGAATGACATATTTAAAAATATTACTTTTTAATTTTTATATAAAACTTTGTTACATGATGTACTTTTTTTACATGATCAATATTATTATTTTCTTTACATTTACGCTTTAAAATTATAAATTGTAATATAATTTATTTACATGAAGGAGATATTATGTATATATTAATATATTAAATATATATTAAATTATCGTATCTGGTATAAATATAGATCAGTTTTATTCATAGCAGTCAATACACATAATGCTGTTAAAACTTTAATAAACAGGACATAACAAAAATTACTCTCTCGGCAAATCATTTCGAACATCAAACACGAAATAATGAGCGTAACGACTGTGTGAGTGCCTTTCTTATTCTTAAATTTAAAAACTGTCTGTTATTCGCAGGAGGAGGTCCTCCGCCGAAACGGCAGCAGAGCTTCGACATAACTAGGAACAAGATGCGTTGCAGCCAAGGCGTGGCGATGATATTCGAGGACGCGTTCGTCGTCTTTTCGCGGTTTTTATCACTGAAATCGCGAGGCTGCGCACTCTTGGAAACACACCGGCAGCGTGAGACCACTGGCATCAAGAAACTGTACAACAGTTTTTTCGTGATGTTCTAAGGAAGGGTGGATTGGAACACGCATACTCGGCCCTGAAACCACCGGTGGTCGAGTGATGCACCGTGTATTTCCGGGCACATCGAAGATCTAGACTGAGGGGTACCCACAGGGTCGGTGCGATCTGCAATAGGCACGAAAGGCACACACGGTGGAATGAGTCTCGTGATCAGAGAACAACGGCCGGAGACGAAGATTATCGATCTGTGATTTGAGATCAGCGTGGACTCGTCGCCTCTTACAGAATCATCGCCGAGGAACATGGTCACGAAATTCATTTTCGCACACACACATACACTGGCGCACATCACGTACATATATATGTATATATATAGATACGTATAGCAATAAAATAGTGGTGTAACTCATAGATGAAGAAGTCTTCACTCTTGTCTTCTTATTCTTGAAGAGAGAGATATTTTGGTGCCAGGGAATTAATGTTCGCCGACGGAGTCTCTTTAAGGGCGATCAAAGATTGATATACCTTTCGTAGATCCAAGATTTGCATTTAGATATTCGTCTTGTCCGGAAATCACCTAGGCAAACCCGTTAGTTATCGTAGTAGATTGTAGACAGTAATTAATTTGACCACATCTGCTCTGAGAATCTGTTGAATGGAGCTGCAACTCATAATGGACAGCGGCGCAGAAACCTTACACGGAGCGATGTGGTTCTCCAACACATCTCCGTCATATGAGCAATTATCGCCGGTTCGTCCAAATAGGTGTGACATTGTAGCCGCTCCTCAAGAGGTACGTGGAATAATTCTCTCTCTTTTGTTAGATTCATTCTGATAAATTATACATATTATACTTTATACTTTATGATAAATTATACATATACATACTTCATCACACTTGAAATTATATTTGAAACGATAACATCATTTTATGGAGTATTAAAAAATTTGTTTATTTTTAATCTTTTCTCGTTTATACTTACTACTTATATATTTTTTAATCTTGATTTTTCTTTTAAATTTTCATTTCGTCGGAAATAAATTTTCCCGTCAGACATTTTTCTTTTAAATTTTCATTTCGTCGGAAATAAATTTTCCCGTCAGCTTCAGATTTACTTCAAACAATTATATTTTGAAAGTGTAGTAATTGCAAAATGTTAATATTGCAGACCACAATGGGGTATCACAGTCCACAAAATTCTTTATGGCAAGATAAGCACAACTCGTCGAAAAATTCGCCGACTAGTGGTGATCAGAATCAGCATTTGAATGGCGGTTCACCACAGCTCTCACCTTCCGGATCATCCTCGAATTGTGAACAGAACAATCTGAAACGTCGTTCCACGGAACCGTTGCATCACATCACGGAACTTGAAAAGAAACATATTAGAAGAGATGGTTGGTATTTCTTACTTATTTACATAACCGTTATTGCATACTGTTTAATCTATATATGATAAATTATTTAATTTATAGGAGTTCATTAAATTTAAAACATGATTTTTAATATTTTTTAATTTCCACAGCAAATTTACATACCCAATACGTCATATCTAATAAAAGAATTAAATGAAAACTATAAGAATTCACAATTATATTTTTTCAAATTATAATGACAATGAGATGATATAAATATAGAAAAAATATATGAATCTACAATCTTTTGAAATTTTCTTCTAAGATATTAAGATGTTAAGACAATGTCAAATTTCATCTCCCGCGCAAGATATAATTGCATAGAATGTAAAAAATATATTATGCCTTAAATGTGCAGTGGCGTGAAGTCGATCATCATATTATCGTGTAGCCATAGATATATCTTCTTAAAGGTCACGACCAAACGGCCTCTCGGACACTGTCGTAGCCACGAGTTTCATTTTGCTGTTTATGGGTCTTCTCTCTATTAAGAGCTATCTATATTGTGTTTCCTAGTTTTCAAATTTTTGAAAGATTAAACTTTTCTGTGATAAGTCCACTATAAGAATCTATAAGATCTCTTCGTGAAATCCATAAGTAAAGTTCTAGCATTCTAATACTGCACTAGATTATTGTCCTTGTGATAAAATTTAAAAATGTCTAATATCAATATAATTAATTTATGCGGACATGGTAACACAATGCAAGCTCTTGATACGAGTGATTTAACAATAACCGTGAAATTTTGTACGCGTAAAATTTCGATTACTTAGCAAATCAACGAATACCGAAGGATACTCGAAATTGTCCAAAGCAATATGCACGTTCAATATTGTCATTGTTGATTAACGAGAGAGGTTCAAGACTCAGCGATGACGCGATATGCGACTCGAGTGACGTCGCTTTGAAGAAAGATTCCTCGAGACTGATCGGCGAACATTCTGTCTTCTTACGTCCGACGCCTTTTCGCCCACGTGGTCATCTGTGGCTGATAACTCGTGTACATATACGCATGCACTGTATCACGCAGATTAGCTTGGTCGAGGAAAGATAGAAAGAGAAAGAGAAAGAGAGAAGCCGATACCAGTTCGCCATACTGGCGGAACTTTGTGAAGGTGCACGCAGTTTTTAGTAGTGTGTTCCTGCACGGGTGCGAACCCCTTCATTGCGGCCAAAATAGGATGAAGTGGTGTGAGATCGATCGGTCCAGGGTGTCGCTGCTGCAAAGTCGACGTTATCCCCCTATCACCACCAAGAGTCGGCGTCGTCAGGAGACGAAAGATAGACCGACCACGATGCAGCATCAGTTTCATGTCGGTTACAACGGCGCTCAAGGCGGTACGATGCCGTATACGAAGAATTTTACGCTGTGTTGATTATTTCAGATAGCACTCGAAAGCGTAGCACTTGAAAAAAAAAACAACGAAACGCAGTGAAAATGTTGAAGTAAAGAAGTATAGATTGCCACAATAATTTTCATGCGAAATAATTTCATGCATTGTTTCGTGCACGATGTAGTTTTATCTCACTCTTTTCTTCATAAAAAATATATTTTTAAAATACGTAAATAAAGAAATTTAAATTTTATATTAGACATTTTTTCGTGCAAATTCTTCTCTTCTTCAAACTGAGGAAATTATGATTACTTACAGTATTGTTCTCATAAGAGATAAAAAAATGTTCGCTAGATATTACATAAATAGATACAAAAAGATATGATTCATAAATAGATTTAAATTAAGAATTGAATAAATAAAAGTACATAAGTGAGAAAAATAGAGAATTGTAATACAAATGAATCCCGTTTTAGGTTTATTTTACAACTTTTTACATTAACGATTTTTTCAAAATTACTTAATTACTTCAGTATAAAGAAGATTTTAAACATTGTTTAAATGTTTAAGATAATTTATTATTTTAAAAAACAGCAGTATTAGTACTTACTTGAGAAAATTTTGGTAATTTTGGAGTCTATCTTATTTAATTGTACATTATAAATTGATCTTGTTTTACGATTTTTCATTTTATAACTTTGTTTTACTGGAACCTAATCCTGTCATAAGTTGGGACCTACCTATATATTTTAAATTTTCTGGCGCTTTTATAATTTATTCCATGATACACTATGGTGTATAATACATTAAAATAAAGAAAATGAAAGAAAAAAACGAATGTTTTAGATCAGATTGTTTGGTTTATGTTTCAGGATCCATCGGAAGCAATGGCTCTGGTCAAGGTTGGTCCACGCAAGTGGAGGAACTCGCGGAGCACCTTGCTGCTGATTTTGATGGCTCGTTATCCGCTCTCGCGGCATCTGATCTTGCAACAGCTGTCGCCTCTTACACTAACATCAGGTAGGTAATATCCTGGATATTTTTAGAAAGAAAGAAATGTCAAAAAATCCCGCATAAAACCAATGGAAAAGTAGGCCCAGTCAAATTGGGCGCCAAAGATTGGAAAAATGGGCAGATAAACCCTTTGACGCTTTATAACTCGGAAACTGTCCATTTTTCGACTTTATGCCCATTGACACTTTTCATCAGGATGTAATGAACTTCATACTAAATTATCATACTAAAATTTCAGCCAATTTGACTGGGCCCACTTTTCCATTGGTTCTGTATGAGGTCCTTTAAATACTAATAAAAAAAGATAATTGTAGGGTGTGAATAATCTTTTTTTTAAACCGTCTCTAAAAATTTAAAAATGCTTGTATGGTGGCTCGATGATACGATAATCGAAAGCTGACCGTCGATAGAATGCGAGCTTATGGTCGGTACCGCAGGCTTCTGCCGCAAGCAAGATTAAAACGAAACGGCAGCGAGCTGATCTAGAAATCCGGTTAAAACTGGCCACAGTTCTTGGCATTGCGTCGCACCGGCGACACGAGAAAATCAAACCGGTCGGCAACCTACGAGTATTGGTGTGTCACTTTTAACGCACGTGCGCGAGTGTACGCGAGGCTAATAACGTGAACGGAAAAGGAGCGCAGTCGGTGAAGCTTGTAAAATTTCTCTTATATTATCGCGTTTACGTTTGCGTTTTCATAAAATAAATATCATACAGTTTGTGTAATGAACAATTTATTTTAAAATGTATTTAAATAAGAAATTTCTTCTTACAGATAAATAATTACATTTTACTTTATTTAGTTTGTCTTAAAAATATTTCAAATTAAGGTAATTAATTGTTATAATTATATCTGCATAAATGGATAGTTTTATATGAACACCCGACCAAAAAATGGTTGCGTATATACCTTATCACGATAATTCATATGCGTATTACAAATTCATGCTGTGAAGGACGTTGAAAGTTCATGCGCATATATAAGCATTTTTTAACCGAACAAATAGAAAAATTAAAGTAGCACGCTTGTGCATATTTTTTAAAGTCACTTTCTTTTTTTTAACACATTGATATAATATAATTTGCAATTATATTACTTTTTAGTATTTTTTACCATGGTTACATTGATAATCTGATGCAATTTTATGCAGCCTGAAAAATATATTTCTTGCTATGAAAAGAAAATTCCAACGTAATAATAGGGATACAAAAAATTGATCCATTGCATGGACCATCGACTTGTCGTATACGTCAGCTGATTGTGCATGTGTACGTAAATGTAACAGAGTTACGACGTGTGCAGAAAAAAAGGAGGCGCATACCCGTCCATGAATGAAGACGCGCGTCGAGTGCGTTTCGCGTGGTTTGAACCGGTAAGGAACCGGCTGGCACACTAGTTTGAAGGTGTATATAACTGGTTTATTCTTGGCGGAATGTCGACATACTGTTAAGAGTTTCGAGTTGTAATTTATATCTACAATCGTCGCAGAATTCGTCATTAAAATTATCGGTACTGGTACTAGTAGTTTAATCGTTCGAAGCTACGCGTTGAAATATTATTTGAATTGGCTGAAACGTTGCGTGGACATATTGTCCGGAAATAAAGGGAATTAGAAGAAGTATGATATTTAAATTAAAATAAAGTCAAAATAAAAAGGATATAATGAAATTACTGCAATAATAGAATATAATGTATAATAGCAATAATATCGCTATGTTGCTGAGAAGCTACTAATGCTACTAATGAGAACAGGATGTAAAATTATCTGGGAGTAACTTTTAATCCACGTTACTTTTAGTATCTTGTAGTTGATAAAACTGTCTGTAAAAATTGTGATAAATTCTCGTGCCCCGGTATCATTCTTGAAGACTGCAAGTGCCATTCTTATGAATATTTTTTTATTTTCGTTTTATTCAAGATCGATTTTTGAACAAAGTGATCATTTAATAAATAAATGAAAATATGCACCAGTATGTAAAATCCGGGTGAGTAATTTATTGAAACTCTTGACTCAATTGTTTGTGCTTATGTTAAAAAAATCATGAAGATGTATCTTATCTTCATGATTAGAAAATCGGATTATTTAAATTATAGTTTAGCTAGTTTAATATTTGATTATAGTTAGAAGAATTTATTCAGTTCCGATAAACGTGTACAATTTAATCGACCTTTTACCTTAGCTATATAAATATCGATGAATCATAAATTTTGGTGATATTCTTGACACGGTATCGATATTATTTCACATCGATTAAATCCGTTGCACACTGAACTAGTTCATTCCAGTTTGCGCTGACCTTACTGACTCAACATTATCATAGTGGTTCTCAAATTATTCTTTCCTTATCGCGTGTATGTCTACATTTGATGCATTGCGAGATGAGCTGATGTTAATTTCTAATCTTTATGCCATAGCGTGACAATATATGATAAAAAAATATTGACCATTATTGTGCGTCATAACAAACGTGCTTGATAAAAAAAAACGCAAATTACCTATCGACAGGTTGTTATTATGAAACGATAATGGAAAACATGAAATAACATGTACTATATTTTGTATATTTCGTACCAAATATCGTTTTAATGAAATAAAGTAATCTTTGGGGAAAAAATCTCGTGTATCACAAATTTGGAAGAACAATAAAAATATCTATAAATTCACAAAAAAAAATTAACAAAGGAGTCGGAAATTTAAATAGATAATTGTGACAATTTTGAAGATTATTCACAAAATTCATACTATGATCATATATTTTGTTATTATCAACTTCCCAAAAAGCGTCGAGTCGTATTGTCAAATAAATGCTATGGCGTGACGGTATGATAAAAAAATATTGACCATTATTGTGAGTCGTAACAAACGCGCTCAATAAAAAAAAAATCGCGAGTTACTTATCGACAGATTGTTATTATGAAACGACAATGGAAAACATGAAATAACATGTTTACTATATTTTATATATTTTGTACCGAATATTGTTTTAATGAAATAAAATAATCTTTGGGAAAAAATCTCGTGTGTCACAAATTTGGAAGGACAATAAAAATATCTATAAATTTACAAAAAAGAAATTAACAAAGGGGTCGAAAATTTAAATAGATAATTGTGACAATTTTGAAGATTATTCACAAAATTCATACTATGATCATATACAGGGTGACCCATTTTAACTTCCTCACCGGATTATCTTGAAAGGAATGCACTTTCTGAAAAAAAGTTTCAGATATAAGTTTTAGTATTTTTCCCTGGCTATTGAATGGCGATATTGAATTTGACCTCGATTGTGAATGTGAAGGTCATTTAAAGGTCAAGTTAATTTTTTAAAATGGGAACCACTATTTTTTATTACATATTCTTGTAGCTGACTTCAAGAGCTTTCCAAAACACTATAATAAAGTATTTTTTTATTAAGTATTTTCCGAGTTATAAAGCTTGAAATAATTTCTTAATTTTACATAAACTGTAAAATATCTCGTAAAATATTTACTTTTCGATGACCTTATCTCAATACTTTTATGCACAGAATAATGAGAGGAATCAATTGGTGTAAAGAAAACACATAGTTGTTTTTAAGAAAAAATATGTAATTGTTAGTTACAAATTGCATATTTTTTCTTAAAAACAACTATGTGTTTTCTTGACACCAATTGGTTCCTCTCATTATTCTGTGCATAAAAGTATTGAGGTAAGGTCATCGAAAAGTAAATATTTTACGAGATATTTTACAGTTTAAGTAAAATTATGAAATTATTTCAAGCTTTATAACTCGGAAAATACTTAATAAAAAAATACTTTATTATAGTGTTTTGGAAAGCTCTTGAAGTCAGCTACAAGAATATGTAATAAAAAATAGTGGTTCCCATTTAAAAAAATTAACTTGACCTTTAAATGACCTTCACATTCACAATCGAGGTCAAATTCAATATCGCCATTCAATAGCCAGGGAAAAATACTAAAACTTATATCTGAAACTTTTTTTCAGAAAGTGCATTCCTTTCAAGATAATCCGGTGGGGAAGTTAAAATGGGTCACCCTGTATATATATATATATATATATATTATATATATATATATAAAAGATATTTTGTTATTATCAACTTCCAAAAAAAGCGTCGAGTCGTATCACCAAATTAAATATTTTGAAAGCTGAAATAATTTCCGGCATACTTGTCTCTCTATAATGTTAAATGAGGCTGAAAGAAAACTACTAAAAATACAATATAATAAAAACTGCTATCTTCTTCCAGCGAAGCCCTCCTCACTTTGCCATCGTTAACAGTCTTCAAGCAGGAGGCGCCATCGCCTGAGAATCAGCATAGCAATCCCAAGTAAGTCACTGATTAAGATCATTTCTTTGACCGGCACTATGCAAGAAAAAAAACTCATTGATCAACAATTTTACAAAATTAATTTCAAAACGTGGAGTTTCAATTGTCAACAACTTCTTGTTTCCTTCTCTTCTAAATTTACGAAATTATATTTCATATAACACGTCCTTTATTCATGACGAATGATAGAAACGTGATATCGATGACAGTAACTGGCGTTACTACGATTACGACAACGACGACGACGTCTATCTCTCCCGCGGGGCCAGTCAGGGGTGAAAAGTATTCCGAACGGAATTTGCCACGCGCGGCTCCCCCGCAGAGACACGGCCGCAGAGATAAGGCCGCGACTATTATCGTTACGCCCGTTCGCCGCTATCGAGAGAGTAAGTTGCTCGCGTTCGGGTCAGACTTCTTAACTCTCTTATGTGCGTATTTATCATACGGCGCGCGTTTTGCTCCGTAAAGTCGGCTGCATCGATCGTAAACGCGGATCGATATCTCATCCCGTGTGTGACTCTATTACAAAGGCCGGGAAGGGAGACTTGCCGAGGATCGAATAGAATTTTGTGCAACGAATGTAACGCAGTGCGCGGTGAAAACGCTATTGTGCGAGCTCTGCGGAATAATGGTTGGATCTCACGAATAAAAATGGAAAGAAAAATAACTTTCATGTATACCAATTTCCGATGACCTTCTAAAGATAATGATGATCTTCATGGAATCTTGAAATGGTACTGATCAAGTGATGAAGTAATTCTGCACTAAGTATACTTTTACTTTTTTTTTTAAATTCCTATTTTCCAGAACTGTTGTGCATTTCACTCGATAACGCGTGTGAAGAAATTTTTGCGCGAGTTAAAGCTTTTTATCTGAAACTGATCTGATAAAAGGAATCCGGAAAAGCGGGGAGAATTGTTCGCGCCGTCGTACATATCGGTATGTAACGAAAAGAAGATGAGATCGTAAGAGGTTCGTGATCTCGCCGGCGTGAAATAGATCATATAAATGATATATCCTGAAAATTCATAGCTCAGCGAGCTGAATGTCAGGAATAATTGATCAGACGGTTGATGAAATCACTTGTCAACAGACACGCTTGGTGTGGTTTTTCATTTATAATCATATTCCTGCGAGTGCAGCGTTGAAGTCACGGCTGAAGTATTCAAGGCGATGGATCTCTACATGTAAATAACAAGCTTTCGCGTTAATAACTGCTTGTACAGACTTAGATCTGTGGGATTGAGTGGAAATTTCTGCTGAATGCCGAAAGTCAGAATGAGAACACCCGTGGATTTGAACGTCTCACCGTCACTTTTCTTTAACTTATAGTGAGTCGCTCGGTATTAACCACGGGACATTCTATCCTGGTTTTTTTTGTGCGAAGACCGTTTTGTGTGATATCGATGGTCTGACGTATCTTAAATATTTGTATCTTATAAATTATTTCAGTTTAAATCACGTGTCGCAAAGGGCGATTAACACAGTGCCGTCCAACAATGGAAATGTCGGCTCCGTCGAGGCTGATAGCAACAACAATGGACAAACTAGTCTCCACCAGCTCTTGTATTCCTCCAACGAGGACTATCCGCCGACTTCGACCGCGGCCAACCATGTTTCTTCCTCCCAGCAAGGAAACGAATTAAACGAGGATTGCCGGTGCGCTATTTAATTGATTTATTGATAAAAACGAATATTATAATAATATTAGGAATATTGTGAAAATTATACAAAAAATTATGTAACTTTTACTTACGTGCTGTTTAGTTTTTTTAACCGAAGCAACTAGTGAAATGTTGAGGTTTTGTTTTCTACTAAAATTCTAATCGATAGAAGTTTTATATTATTTCAGTAAAATGTTCTGTTTGTGATACAATGGAGATGTATTAATTTATCGATTTTTGTACAATGAATTACATTAAATTGGAGTGTGTGTATATCGCGAAACTTTTCTTCAGTTTTCAGTACGTCTTAGCAGCCGCTACCAGCATCGCCACCAAGGTTAATGAAGAAACGCTGACGTATCTGAATCAGGGGCAATCGTATGAAATCAAGTTGAAAAAATTGGGTGATTTGTCTGCCTACCGCGGAAAGATTCTAAAGGTACTTGATCACACCCTTACGAAAGAATGCTCATTTGGACGCCTCTAAAGTTTGGGTAGCGGCATCTTAAAAAACGCTTTAATAGTCCCCCACGAGGTAGGCAAGCGAGCTCATGCTGCAAATTGTTTGGACAGATTCCTTTCAGTTAAAAAGAGGGAAAGAGGGATAAAATAATGTAAAGCAATTTTTGTAATTTTATGTTAATCAGTAATTATGAACCGCAATGAATCATTATGTAACAAATATCAATCAATGAATCATTATATAATAAAATAATGTCAAAGCGTAACTTGCAAGCACTGAAATAACTATTGCTTAACTCGTTAACATTGAAACGCTTTAAATCTTATAACAGTGACCGTGAATACATCCAACTATGGATATACAGTTAACAGAAACACACTCTGCTGATAATTGTGCAAATAAAACTCTAACTCTTTCGCATCGGTTTGTCCCGGGGATGGCACATAGATAATTCGCGATTACAAATATGAGTTAACACGGTTGGTATGAGCTCACGGCGTGTCCTCGACGTTCGAAAGATGTGAGTCGCCCAAACGGTGCTACAACGTCTCTGTAGGGACATCCGACATTTCTGTTCCAGTCGACGATTCGCATTTGCTTCCACGAACGAAGGTTGCAGTATACAGAGCGGGAACAAATGCTGGCTTGGCAACGTGCTAGGCCGGGAGAGAGATTATTAGAGGTTGACGTTCCTCTCAGTTACGGTATGGTGGATATCTGTCAACCGTCACTGTCCAATAACAGCGTGGAATTTATGTGGGATCCTACGAAGGAAGTCGGCGTTTATATCAAAGTACGCTGATCCTTGCCAATCATTTTTTATTCTTAATTCTTTCATTTCTATTTATGACAGATGTGATTGTTTTTTCTCAGTTTCGCATAGCTATATTTATCATATGTATAAAATCCAGGGACTTTTATGAGCTAAAGCTCAGTAAGATATCGAATGTGATATTTTTTTCTGAGATATTTATCGAGTTTATAATAATTAATGAAGTGTTATTTATGGTATGTGTTTGTTTAACTTGTGAATAGGTCAATTGTATAAGTACTGAATTTACACCGAAAAAGCATGGTGGCGAAAAGGGCGTTCCCTTCCGAATTCAAGTAGAGACCCGATTGCCAGAAGGACCACGTCTGCATGCCGCTTCGTGTCAGGTGAAAGTCTTCAAATTAAAGGGAGCGGACCGCAAGCATAAGCAAGATCGTGACAAAATATTGAGACGTCCTCCTCACGAACAGGACAAATATCAGCCCAGTTACGATTGTACCGTCCTCTCCGATGTAAGCTTTGCCGAAGAATTCTCTTATATAAGTAGAAAAAATATTGAAATTAAGATATATAAAGTAAAATTTGCCCTTCAATTTCTTTTCTCTTTTTCTGTTATAGATTGCTTTGGAGTCCTTATCGTCTTCAAACTTGTCGACGCAAAATGGTGGAAGCCCGTACGTCTCGACGGATGCAATGTAAGTTGATTATTACATTGATTCTCTTACGCATTTTTAATCGATCATGTTATAAGGTAACTGATAATAACGTCATTATACGAAAAATTACGAAAAAACTGCGTGAAAAAAGTCATAAAATAAAATCTGCTAATATGTATCAATCATTGAACAGATATAATATCGAGAAAACATATTCCTTAATGATATATTTATCAGTTTTATTATATTATGTTTTATTTTATTTATTATATTATATTTTATTATATTACGTTTGATTTTTTACGTAATTAAGCAAACTTTTTATGTTATGAAATAAATGTGTAGTATGATACTTTATGGCATATTCTCTTCTAGTTTGTTGTTTAATACAATTGCTATATTCTGTGCTAGGACTTGGTATAACTTATTAATATTAATATTAAATAATATTAATAAGCGATTCCTACTTATTATTATTGATCATACTTTATTTTTATATGGAAATATTGTGTTGTCCTAAAAATAATGCGGTATAAAAAAAAGCTTGATTTATTCTTTAACTCAAAACCAAAAACTTTGAGGAAATTGAAAATTTAAGATTAGATAATAATGGAAAGTATATTTTGGATTAAAATTAAAACGTCAATATTTTTATTTTATTTCCAAAATATCTTTAAAAAATCATTACTTATGAGATGATCGAATATTTATGTATAATTAATATCAAGATATTTTGACTTTATATATACATTTATACACACACACACACACACACACACACACACACACACACACACACACACACACACACACACACACACACACACATATATATATATATATATATATAATGTCAAGCAAAAGATAGAATAATTACGGATGATATCGTTCTTATTGACATCAACAATTTGTTGTCTTTAAATTATATCTTTTTAATTCTTTTGTTCGCTTATTTCTTACATTATTGAATTTGTAAAAAACAGTATCATGTAAAATTTTTTTTTGTAAAATTTTTATACAGGTTTGTATTTTTCAATTTTTTACATTATTATCAAATTTGTAAGATCAGCAGATATTTAAATTAGAGACATAATATGGAGCAGAACTTAAATAGCTTGTTTGTTAGAAATACTTTTTTTATGTAAAAAAAATTAAAATGGCATTTTTTTCGACGAATTTGTCGAAGAATTATTTAACGATATTTGTGCTTGGAAAGAAATATAACTTATAACTTACAATTTGCAATAATTTTTACTGTATGCAAAATTGACTAATTGCTTTTTGTGTAGTAAATCGAAAGATACTCAATTTAACGTATAGAAACGATACGTTAAACGGTAAAAATAAAATTCGGGATATTTTAATCTTCTTTTAATTTTCTATTTAGTGCTTTAGAGAGTGTTTAAGAGAGTATCGAGAACCAATGAAAATTTTACTGCACATTGTGTATGACTTCGCAACGATTTGTTCCACAAATAGCAACTAGTCAATTCTGGATACGGTGGGTTTCGGGCACCCGCCTAACTAGATAAATCGTTTGTCTAACAATAAGTGGAATAATTCGTGACGTCGACCAGCAGTGTTTTTGCTTCCTCCGAAAATAGCGACGTGCAAACGTTACAATTGCGCACACATCATACGCACAATTTGGAGATTGTTGGATTTTTTTTTCTTGTTTTAATCCTAGTGATGGCATTTTACGATTTCTAGTAGACCGAGTTATATAGCCAAATTCTACGTGACATTAGAATCAGTAAAATCCTTATCGTTGTATTTTAATTTATGATTTGTCGATTCGTGTTGAGAAGCACGTAGTCAGGCGAGTCCTTGCATCATATACACGGTGTTGCACAAATACCTGTTCCACAGATATAAATAGCAAGATATTTCCGATAAATCTAATTTACTAATGTCCACCGATGGTTGTTTTTGCTTTTACAAGCTATTTATATACACATGTATAACCGACCAATCTACCAAGCAATCATCGACCTTCGCAATTATTACGACGCAGAAGTAAATATAAAATCCATGGGAGCTGCGTAGTGAGGATTTAATTTTAAAAAGTCATCTACTTATATATATATATATATAACAATTTTTTTTTCATTGAAACGAATTGTAAACTTACTCGTCTCCTTTATTCCAATAATGTTAGAAGTGGAAAATGTTGGGTAAAAATTGATAAATAATTTTTATTACACCATTTTTTCTTTCATTGAAAAAAGATTCATTGGAAGAAGAACAAGACTTGTCTCCTTTATTCCGATAATGTTAGAAGTGGAAAAAGTCAGGTAAAAATTGATAGTATTGATAAGTAATTTTTGGTCATACAATTTTTTCTTTCATTAAAAAAAAGATTCATTGAAAGAAGATGATGAAGAATAAGAATTGTTCCTCACCAAAAAATTTCGAAAGGCAAGAGAAATAAAAAAAAGGTAAGAAAGCGAAGCTGCATGATTTCTTTCCGAGGAAAAAAATTGAAAAATATCCGTTTCTTTACATCCATTATTCTTCCTTTATTCCTCACTTCTCCAAAATGAAAAATGAAGTCAAAAGAGAATTATGCACTTCTCTCGCTTCCACCAGAAACCACTGCGACATTGTTAGAGTGCTATGTGCGCGATTGGTGGGAGTTTATATATGGTGAAGGATAGTGGCAGTGGTTATATGCCTTCGTCAGGAGTTCCTCTGTAGTGGTGAACGGGAAGTGGGGGGACACGGAGGTAAACGCCGAGCATCGCCGCCAACAAACTGGCTTGAACTGGCGCGAGCCGGTGTCCCTGTCTTCGCCGACGACAGCCTCTCGATGGAGGGGAAGTTGGAGAACCGGCGAAGAGCGAGGAAGAAAGAGGAGGCGACAGACACTGCAAAAGAAAGACACGGTGCAATGCAAGTAAATTCAGAACGCTGTATATATTGTGCGTAGCCGCATGTCGATTTCTGCTGAATCCGTTCAGGCGTGTCCAGGTCGAAATAAAGCTAGACATCGTGCGATCGTGTTACCGAACATCGGAATGTTCAACTGTTGAATTTCACCGCTGCACTTGTTTTGCACGTAAACGATAACATTACGCATCAATCGCGCAATTTGCTTGCGACATTTATCAATCCTCCTCGCTGCCGGCGCCGAAAAAGTGTCCGCTTCTTCTGGATTGAGACTCGCTTCCCACCGAGCTCTCGCACGCGAAACCTTGAATTACTCGGGAAGAAAGCGGCTGAGCTTGCAGCCGCTCAGTTACATCGTGCGCACGAGAACCGGTACCAGCTTGAATCGGCAGTCTTCAACTTGTTCTCGCTCGAAGCGTGCCAGAATACTGTAGAACTCACGGAGAGAAGATTTCTTCAGTCATCTCGTTCTAGCTGCAATTTATTTCTTTAGCACTGAGTTTTAGCATTCGGCACTCTAATCCAGAGAGAACTTAGTCTCTAAAAGAGATAATCAATTAAAAGTGAAGAAAAAACCGACAGAGTTTCCCTCTCAGTTCTTGTACATCGTGACCCGTTATTCACTTGACATACTCATATAAAGAGTAAAGTTTGTTAATTCGTATTTGAACAAGTCACCTGACTTGGACGAGAAGAGAGGAGCTAGCCAAAGTTATCGTTCGAGATAACCGAATAATCTTAGTCCTGTGACTGATTGTGAGTTCGTCGAGACAGCAGGAACGAAAACGCCAGTGTAAACGTGTAACGCGCTCGACAAGGTATTAGGAGTGTTACAGCTTCATTTTATAAGGAGTGTTACAGCTTCACTGTATAAGGAGTATTACAGCTTCACTGTATAAGGAGTGTTACAGCTTCACTGATCGCAACAGTTTATCTTCGCGCTTGTTGATGTATCCGAATTGCATCGTAATCGAGGGCGACCTGGTATTACGCTGTCTTTTGAACAAATAGACCACTTCCCTCATCCCTGCGCTTCCTTTCGCGAGGAACTAAGCTTAACGCGATCAATCGACCATTAGTCATGCAATAAAACCGAGACGAGATCACTTATGACAGCCAGCTTGTGACAGTTCGCGTTAAATAACAGCCACGTGTGATGCGTCGAGTGATCTTCATCAGGCGATAGTGATCTCCTTCAAGTGCAGTTAAGCAGCAAGATCTGCGAGTCGATATATCGTGAGCGAGCACCGTTCAGGAATGCCCTCGTCCGTCGTAGTAAACAACAATCAACTTCCAACAGAGTGTACGCGAGTTTCGCACGCACTTTCAGTTGCGTTGATCGATCATCTGAGCTTCGTGGTAGCGCATATCCTGGCTATTTACGTGCTCCTGTCGCGGCAAGATCATCCCCTCAGATGACGAGCAGCCCTACCGCCGAAAAGCTGACGCCAGGGCGGTTAAATTGAGTCAGGACACGTCAACAGACATCCTGTTTCTTCCCGACTGATGGGAATTTGTGGGAAACATCAGGTAGCAATGAAGTTACTATTTTAAGAAGTCAAAAGAGTATGAACACAAGAGGGGGATTGAGATAGAACGAAGATTTCCCTGAAAAGATTTTCCTCGAAAGAAGATATAATTTCGAGGAATTAGACTCGTGAAATTTATTTTTAGTTTTGAAATGAAGAAAACAAGGAAAACTTCCAGCCGCTCGTGCAGACTGCTTATCAGGAAATGTCAATGTGATTAATTGTGCAGTCAAGAGATTAATTGTTTCTGGAATCGAATTCATCCTGCAATTGAAATATTTGTCCTCCGTGTGGCGAAGGGGAAAAAGATTTATAGCTTCAGAGAACGTAGAAAGAATTTTCTGGAAGGAAAAACATTTCGCACGTCGAAGCGCGTGTGTTTTATGAGGCGGTAGAAAACTACGCGCAATGGCACACATGTAGCACTATAATTAGGTCCGGTGGCAAAGTGGCGGCGTCAAGAAAATAAACATCATGGTGACTCAATGACTCTTACAGATACAAAGTTCATTCCTTTTATAGAGGTGCGTCGAACAAGTCGAAGGCAAATGGAGTTCGAACTGATGGACGGTGAAGGAGTGTGAACCGGTTGCGGTTTTCGACAAAAATAGACCTTTCCAGGAAACCTCGCCGTGGGATATCACTGTTCAAGTCGCAGGACCCTGGATCGCGAGTGATTATCGCGCGAGACAGTGTATTTGCTCGGTACACCTGACGTGGAGCTCGTGTATATAGAAAGAGGAAAAAGAAGAAAAATATACGATACGTCGATCACGAGACTCAGTGAGATTTCAACTCGAGGGAGCCACGCGCGAAGGTCAGAATTTCGAGAGAGTTCGTCGGCGGACGAATGTCTGCGGGTGACTAGCAGTATCCGGTTCGCGGCAGACAAATGCAATCCGACCGACTCGAACTGATCCTATCTGTCGAGCCGGATCGAGCCAAGAGCTGTATTATTCCGATTCCCCGAGCGACTTCAGTTATTAGCTGGTGAACGTTGCACGCTGCATACCGTCGAAATACCACCGAATAACTCGCGATGTTGATGATCATCGACTATCGTAGCGATTAAATCGTCATCTTGATTCGAACTGATAAAAAAAATAACGGGGATTCGCGAACGGTATCTCGCTAATCATCGACCACGAATGGATGGAAAAACGCTTGGAGAACAGTCGGACATTCGAGCGTGCGGGTGTACCACGTTTATGAATGAGCGCGTGAGGAGCCGGAAGAAGGCCTTCAAGGAGAAGAACGAAATTCGCCGTAGAGAATTCCTTTCGGTCCAGTCACCGTAAACGGGAGCGCACTCGTCATGTCCAAGGACTACTGGAATCTAAGAAGCTGCTGGTCCATCAAACGGCCACGTTATCCGCTCGATCAGGTCGTCACGTGGCTTCTGGAGCACGAGGTGATCGTGAGCGGTGGTCCGCCGCACGTACAGGTCGTGGCCAAGTTCGTCCACGCTCTGTTGAACACACGAGTAAAAAGAGGACACGTTATGCGGGGAGGACTAGTTAGCCTCCGGATAAGGAAGCGTTGGAACACGAAGAGACTCGACGGCTGCGAAAAAGTCAAGCTCGTGATTTGTTTAAAGGGACATCCCGCGTAAGAATATACTGCTTTTTTAACTCTAATCCCTCCAATCAGGGTCGTTCATGCCTCCATTTCTAACAGTCGTTAGTTGTAATATGCGTTTTTCAACAAATAATTGTTATAAAAAAATATTTAAACAAATAATTTTCAAATTTTCTTTGCATTGATTTTTAGTCGAAGGTATAAAGAGATTATAAACATTTTTGTGAAATTGTTTGAAACTATTAACGTAGTGAAAAACGCACTAGACATGAAATATTCTGGTTGGAGGGATTAGGTTGCGGAAAAAACATTGGAGGGATTAGGGGTAAAGATATCATTATATAATTTTTTTTAAATTGGAAAACAAAAGAAGACTCAAGCTTTTAAGCGAAGTATCGATGATCTCTTGAATATTACAACGTAAAATGTCGAGTGAATCTCGCTTTGAATTCCAATTAACTTAAAGAAGATAGCCACGTAACGCTTAAGCTATTTTATTCTTGTATCATTATCTTTTAGCTAACGCTAAAATTGAGTTTACATGGTTTTCGCATTTAATTCGTTGAAATTGAGATTTCACAAATGTATTTATCAAATGTTTATGTATAATCACCAAGAGAGTAAGCTCATTTCGTGTAATAATAATTGTAATATTGCTGTAATTTCGGTGCAGTCTGTAATTTTTAAGATTAAAAAATCGATAGTGAAGTTAATTAATTTTTTATTTCACATATTACGACAAAAATTAAATTTAGTCGATCTTATTGAAATTCAAACAAATGAATTAGCATATTTTGAGTGTACATGTGATATGTTACTTTCACACTTTAAAATTTTGACTTGAATTTATTATCATAGAAGATATTTTGGTACTGGTTTTTATCGAAAAACACGTATCTGGGATGCCTGTGCATATAATTGTTCAACTAAGCATAGTGTAAACAGACAAAGATTTATGTTGCATGCACAATTAATAAAACAGATAATCTTTGACTCGCCAATGTTTTACGCCTGGTTACAAAGTAAACGAATACATCGCACACCAGAGTCTGAAGTGCGTTTTTATGTCCTGTATGTCAGAAAAATGTTCAAACAACAAGAATCATCCGAGAATTATCGCGAGAAGGAAATAATTACAATCACAATTATTGTTTTTGATAAATAATGGACGCAGCAATTTAATACATATAAAATGTGATATCTTAATAACTGAATTTTCTGATTTCCAAGAAATTCCAAATCGTAACAAGTAATTGATGTGTTACCATCAATTGTTTCCCAGATCACCACAGACACGCGCGACCATCGGCGGCAGTTCCTCTCCGGTAGTCGCCCCATTGGCACTTTCGGTTTCTAATTCCGGCATCGTACCACTGGTTCCAGCTTCGGACGTCGTGAAGGAAAACGTAGGAACAGCGCCAGCCTTGCCATCACCAGCAGCCATACTGCCGGATCAGCCTTGCATTGAAGCTGATGTTAGTTTGACTGTACACAAAACTACTTTCCCGCAACAACTAATCGAGTTTATGAAAACAGTAAAGATCTTTATTGTAATTAAGTAACTAATTCTTCTGATTCTGAAGTTTTTTATTCGATATTCGATATATTCGATATATTCAAAGGTAAAGAATCAATGGAGAGGAAAGTGTGTCACATTACATTATTACACGCAATTTACTTTCGTACCGTATCTTATATTGAACTGCGATGTTTTTGAAAAGAAGAAGCTTTCAAAATTATGTTTATAAAATTATAAACAATTATAACGGGATGATCGTATAAAATTTGAAGCTATTCGCAATCCACGTTGTTTATTTATGATAACTTTATTTTCAATTTCGTAGGGTACCTCATGTCTTACCGAGTTACCACCCGACGCAAATGCCACGCAGACAACCGCGTGGCTTCGCGCCAGTCGGTTCAACGCGTTCGAGTCAACATTTGCGAGTTTCTCTGCATCGGATATTTTACGCTTGTCCCGGGAGGATCTCATCCAGATCTGCGGCGTGGCGGACGGCATTCGACTGTTCAACACGCTGCATTCTAAGGCGCCGACTCCGAAGCTCACCCTTTATTTTTCATTGGAAGGCAACGGCTCGCTTTGGAGAGTCGCCTACCTTGACAGTTTGACGAGCACCGCGCTCACAAATAAGTTGCTCAACGCCCTAAACTTGCCCCATGACCGACTACACTCCATACTGTTCCTAGGGCCACAGGGTATACACGTGTTGGTCACTGACGAACTGGTAGCGAACATGAAAGACGAGAGTATGTATCTTGTCGAGACTATCAAAGGTAAACTTATTTTACTACAATCTTACTCACGATTTTGAAAAGAGATTGAAAAGAGATTAATAATGTCAATTTATTTTTACAGATCCGGCTAGCGAGCGTTACAAATTGTTAATAAAATCAAAAATCATTTGAACAATTTCTGTAGATACTCTCTGTTATATATTTTTTATCAATGCACACACACACATACATACATATCTATTGTAATAGATATATGTTGTATATCTATTGTATAATATAGAATATAAAATATAGAATATATAATACAAAGAGAAAAAGGGAGAGTTAAAGAAATGTATTATTTTGAATGTGTGTAAAGAAATTGTTGTTATGTAACAGAAGAATATTATGGAAATCATTAACGACTTTTTAACAAGCCATTTAAGATCTCGATATAATTAATAATTCTTTATTAATTTTTATTATATTTATAATAAACCGAATAAAGAAGTAAACTTTATATAACAAATATGCTGTAATAAAATTAATTTTTTGAATCAAAAAATTATTTTTACATGTTATGTGTTGAAGTGTACATAAACTTTTATAATTTGTGGTATTATATTTAGTTGTTACATATAATATAATATAATTATATTTATATCTGTATATATTATGCCACAGCTGCAATATTGTTAAAACATACTCATATACATAAGTTATACATGGATCGGACACACACACATATATATATATATATATACATGTGATTGTGTGAAGGTGCAATATTTGTTTAAGCATGAATGCATTTTTCTATTAATAATTATTGTTATATTGTACATAGCTTGTTGAGCGTTATGCAAGCACTCAAACTTTTCAAGTACTCGATTTTCAAATGTATGCAAACGTATGCAAATGAAATTTAAACTGATAATGAGCTAAAATACTCGATAAGTTTGGGTAATTTTTATAATTTACAATTGTATCTGTTAGAGAAAATGACGAAGTGCCAATTTTGTAGAAGAGTATAGAATTTATATATTATATTCCCCATCCATTATCATATATTTACGAGTGCTGAAACTATGTTACTTTAGCAACGATGAAAGATATGAATAAATACAAGAGTTTGTACATTCGCACGATTGTGCCATTTAAATATTCTGGAATCATGAATATTTTGAGTTCACAGGAGTTGTAAAAGCATATCTTTTCGGACGAATGTGCAAAAACGCGGAACACAAAATTGCATGCAAAATTATTATTTTGTAAACCTCATTAATTTTGCGGTTTAGAAAAGTATTTAATATGATACATATGCTTAGCAAAGATTGAATAAAAGATGGATAAAGAGATAAAAAGATTATGTAATCAAAAATACGACTTATATATCGTTTCAGTACAATTTATGAAAACAGGTTTTGATATACGTGCCACGCTAAAATAAGTATAAAAGTTTAATTTTGTATATAATTGTTATTGTTCTTGTTGATTTAACATTTTTTTTAAGAATAGATACAAGTTTTCTTTTACTTTGATAAACTTTTAATGTTAACATTGTTATTAAAAATAAAATAAAATTTTTTAATGATGTTATTATAAAAAATTAATAAAATGGAGTACTATAAGATTTATACTAAACATTTAAATCTTCAAAAAATAATGCCTTTATAATAGTGCCTTTATTCATAATAATATGCCAATAATATGCCAATCTACATATTTATTTGATAAGTATTGAAAATAAGATAATTATTTAGTAATTTGTATAAAAAAGATACATATTCTTATTTTTGTAATGCAAAAATTACGATATTGGAAGAAATGGAATTTTTATACTAATATTTTTGAGATTCTGAAATTTTTTAATTTTATGAAATATAAAGTTTAAAGTTACGATCATATATTGAAGGTTCTTTATATACCGCAATACTAATTTATACAAACATCAATGCAGCTTATTATAAGATAGCTAATGTGCATTAAATAATACATTAAGATTTTATTGAGAAATGTGATTGTACGTTTCCACGTAAGGATGTGAAATAATTTCATCGCATGATATCAATTATGAAAAGTTCAACATTGTTCCATATTGTAATATTATAAGTTGGCGAGAGAGAGAGAGAGAGAGAGAGAGAGACGCTACCGCGTCTCTTGATTATGAACAAGTTTAAATGTATGTTACTTAGTATAATACAGTTTATTTTTTCTGTTATAATTTAATCGTTAGAAAATATGTTGATATTTTGAGAGCAGAAATATATGTCGATTTATTTTAACTTTGTTGTATACCTCATACAAATGTTTAAGTCAATGAAATGGCACAATAAATATTTCTTGATGCCAATTCTTATTATTTTTTGTTTCCCTAAATCAACAATTAATTCGTCAAAAAAAAGCTTATAAATTGTAAAACATATGTTTTGAATTTATTGTAAGAATTTGTTTATTTATTTGTCAATGAATTTCTTTTTCTGTTAAAATATTATGTGATAGGTAATATCGCATATTACGTCTTCTTCTTTTTTTTCTTCATCTCTGCTTTCTGTTGTCTAAGCTTTCTCTTTTCTTCTTGATGTTGTTCACGTTCTCTTGTACGTCGATACAATCTGCGCACAACAATAACTGCGAAAAGACAAGATTATTGTTAAATTATCATAAAAAGTAAAAATTTGAGAAAAAAATATTGTTTGATATAAAATTGTTATTATGGAAAAGCAGTATAATAATGTAATGTGCAATTTGATATATAATTTATAAGTATAATTACGCAATCAACTATTCGGTTTTACTATTATTGCTCGTAATAAAATCTGTCGTTGACATTGTATTTTTATTATATACAGGGTCAAATATTTTTTATACAATTGCAATGCAAGAAATACCATACCGAGTAAAAATGTCACAATCGATATCGCGAAAAAGAATAGAATGTAAGACTGGAATGGTGCGAGCCACGTAGGCAAAATCGTGTTCTCGGGTAACTTGTGCAGGTTCTTTGTTAACACATTCAAGGCACCCTTTTGGAACTGCTCTCTCTCTTCATCGCTCATCTGTTGATATCTTTCGATCACTTTCGCCAATTTTTCTTGCACATCATCCGGTAACATACTGCCATTCTCCAACGGGTTCAAAAACTCTTCCATATTGAGTACGAATGAACACGAGAAATTGATTCGGAAATCACCAGAAGCAGAGATCTGCGTGAACGCAGGGCAAAAGTTGTACTGATTGAATGCGGACGATCAGATTCAGTAATCAAGTGGACTCGATTAGATAACATTGAACATTGAAAATACGCTGAGGTATGATGCAAGTTCCGTCGACGAAGCAATTTTACAGACTTCATAAACTTCGATCGTGCACAGTCGACGAAAAAGAAATATTTTTGCCTCGTGAATTTACAAATGTAAAACAATATGTTAATCTGTGTAGGCTCGGCAGAACAGAAATCGTCAGACTAATTAACGTCACGTGTTAACCAATCCGTAGAAAGACGGTCTGTTAAGCACATCCGATCGAATTAACAGTTATTAATTCAATATTTGTCAAAAGTGCAAATGCAAGTCGGCGGAAATTATATCATTTTTTACAGTTTGCGAGATTACATTTCGCGAACTGAATAAACGATTTTTTTCGGCGCCATAATCGTGGTTGAGAGACTGAACAAACAGCAGGTTTATCGCAAACTAATCATGTTATTCCCTAAAATTATTCATTCTCTTTGAACATGATAATTATATATTATAGCCGTATTTGTTGCACAATATTTGAAGATAAAATAACTCGCAAAGACAATAGAATAAGTGATAATAAATGATAATAAATAGTAATATATTATGTATATTGGCCTTATGAATTTTAAATATTTGTATGTAAAATCAATAATTTGTTTAATTTGTCAGTGTTCTTAATATTTTATATTATTATTATTAATATTAATATTAATACTGAAGAGATATATTAATATTATTTATGTGATTGAGAAATGTATTAATATTATTTATGTGATTGATACTACAATATTTCATCTTAAATAATAACTATAGCGTAAGGTTAGAAATTTAGCATTTTTTTTTATTAAGATAAACTTTACATGAACTTTCAAACATGTTGTGCACCATCAACAATTTTGTGTTATCTACTCGTTAAGCAGCATAAATTTTCAAATGTAAAATTTGCTCGAGTGTGTTTATTTTTTTAGTGATAAGACTACTAATTTTAAATGCATTGCCTTGTCGCGTTAATAAAAATAACTTGTTAATAAATATACTAAAAATCCGAAATATTTGGGAACGTATTCGAAAAGTATAAATGTTTGTTGAAGATGTTAGATAATAGTGATAACAATAATAATGTGATATATTTTTCGCAAACATTGGAATTTACATTGGTCATATAGCAAGAAATAATAAATTTTAATAAAATTTTAGTTGAAGTCAATTTGTCATAAAAATTATTTATTATAAAAGTAACTATAACTTAGAAACAAAATACAACATATATATTTATTATATATTTATTATATAAATTTATATAAATAAAAATTTTTGTGATAGCTTTTAGTACTGAACTCATCCATGTGATAAATTTTAGTAATATAACAAGATATTTCGTACATATTAACAAATATTATTTAAAGCTTGTTACATATCTTAATATTTATTAAAAATTAATATAATCCATTAAAAAGATAATTTAAATCTGTTCATAAGTATATCTTAACTAATAAATATTTTTTTAAGGTTATAGTTGTTACTGAATTTTTATAATTATTATACTTTTACTGTCAAAACTAAAAGCAGAGATGACTATTATACAATATATTTGCAAGTAAAATATAAATTTTACGTTTCATTCAAAATTTAAAATTATCTTCAGATATACTTTCCTTGGCTGAGTTTATCTTGAAGAACTTACTTCTCTATTTCTTTTCTTTTTAGTAAAACATGTTTATTAAAAGCACAACATACCAGCGAATAATGATGATAAATCCTACAAAGCATAATGCTTGTCGATAAAATAGTTTATTAAAATAATTTTGCATGCGTTGCACAGGGTGTACATAATTGTAAAAATAAAATTATTATTAATGCAATTTATTGCATGGTCACACTTACCTATCAAGCAGAGTATATTATATATCATGATTTTATTGAATATTCTGTTTTCTAATTTTTGCTTTTGGAGATGTATAAGTTCTTTCAGTACTGCTTTCAGTTTTTCTTCATTTTCATTGTTTGTCATTAGACTGTATTGTATTACGTGTATATCATTTTCTATTATCGCCAGTTTCTCTTCCAATTTATGTGTCCATTTGATCATCTTGAAAGTAATATCGTATAATAATTCCTCTCGGCAAGTGATCACTTCCTTCCGAGACTCATTAATAAATTTCACGTCAGAAGCTTCGCAACTTCGTAATTGCTCCCTCGCATTTACGAATAATATGAATAACACGACATACATTTCTGTGTACATTCTAATTAAATGTAAATGTTATAAAATATGTAATGTATAATTAGTTATAAAAATTTATATACGTTATTTAATCCAAAAAGAAGGGTATTATTTGACGACAAACTGGCTATAACATGTCTTTATTTGTATTCACGACGTTTCGACCATTGGTTTTGGTCCTTTTCAAGTACGGTATATTTTTTCACACAACAGTGTTACATACTCATATTTTCTGCATTTTCGAAGTAAGAATGTCAACTGTTGTTTCTGCGTGCAAAGTTTCATTTGGGTGGACGAGTATGTAACACTGTTATGTGAAAAAATATACCTCACTTGAAAAGGACCAATGGTCAACACATCGTGAATACAAATAAAGACATTTTATGGTTTGTCGTCAAATAATACCCTTCTTTTTGGATTGTTAATTAATGGCAAAGAGAAGATTTATTTTCTTACGTTATTTAAATTACTAAATAAACGTACATATAAACATTATTTAAATTATTAAATTAATTATTAAATGATATTTGTAATTTAATAAATTATTTAAATATTTAGTTTGAATTTAATTTAAAGCAAATATCAATTTTCGTAAAGTGTATATAATCTTATATTAAAATTTTACAATTTTAATTAGTATTTTTCATAATATGCTAGAGTAGACATAAATTCAAGTTTTAATATATTTAATTAGATACTTTGTGTTATTTCTTTCTGTTTCACTCGAGATAATTTAAATCTAACTTATTTTTACAATATAATTAACAATACAATATCGAAAAAAACGATCGAACATTTGTCAATCAATTATTTTAAACGATCTGAAACAATTTGAAATACGCACATCTTTACATTTACTTAATTTTTTTATTATTTACGTTAATTATACTTACTATCGACTTAATAATATTAATATATTGCATTTATATATTGATCTATAAATTAATTATTTTACTTTATTAATTACTTTATTAATTTTTTACCTGCCAATTATGATTTCGCTAAAAATGAACTTCTTATATTGTTTTATATAGTCTCTCCTTATGTGCGGAACGAAGAAAAAGAGTCGATGAAAGTTTTGTAAGACATTTTAGCAACAAACAAATCATTGTTCTGAAGCAAAGTCGAAAAATATCTTTTTTTGAGGTCATCTGATTGTATACAAATTTTCTATATTAAAGAGCCACATATATTATAAAGAGTCAGGTGTCTCAAACTTAACCAAATATCGTCAACAATATATAACAAAAGAATGAAGATAAATGCAGTAACATTTTAACATATATTTAATGTAAATTATTATATTACATTACAAATTACATTAATGCAAAATAGTTTCTTCTTATAAATATAAATTGATATATTGATTATATGTTTTATTTATAATATATAAATTTTAGAGACACATGTTTTGTTACATTTATATTCAACACATCTTTAATAATCCAGGAATATTAATAATTACATAAATAATTATAGACATTTTGAAAAATCTAAATTTGCAAGATATACACAAGTATATAAATAATTATAAACAAATAAACCTAATTTAGCATTTCTATGTATCCAAGAATGGTGGATATAATTTCAACCTCTTTTTTTTTGTTTGCGACAAAATTCACGAAAAGACATTCGTTTACCATTTTGACCACCAGTTTCAAACTCGCTGTCTACTTCTTCGACATCATATTTTTTTTGTTCCCGTACGAATTTTTTCGTATTTCTTTTGCTAGTCTTTGTTTTGCGTTTGTCACTTTTGAGCTCATTTTGAGAAGAACTCTCTCTATTTTCCCTTTTCCATTTTTGTAAAGTTTGGTTCCAATATCCACTAACGCATGTCATCCCTGGAGGAATCTTCGGACTGCTTTCTCTTCTCTTAGGAATATTGGGAAGTTTTTGTATAAAATCCAACTTTGGTGTCTGTGCAAAAGATGATGCTAAATGCCGAGATGTCATACCGGGATATGTTTTGACAAATTGATTCCGACGTAAATTGTTTGTTGTTGGAAATTGTGCAGGAAAATTAAAGTTTTCAGATTTTTCTTTTAGACTTTTTTCTGGTTTCCGTAATGGAATATGTGTTTTCATATTGCTTTTGTAGTCTAAAACACAGTAATTTTTTAAATATAATTATATACATTTATAAAATGAGTAATAAAAAAAGCAACAAAAATTATATGTTATATAGAAATTAGAAAAGAATAGAAAAAGTATATGTTATATAGAAGGGATAAAAAATTTACTATATACCTGAGTTGATATATACCAATGTTGTAGAAATGTACGTAAATAATAAATATATCGATAGAAGAAACACATATTGATGATTAAAATAAAAGTAATAATAAGGTAAACATTATCAAGCAAAAATTAAAAAACTTAAAAAAAATTATTGGACGATTGTGTAACAGAAGTATGCTCGACAAGTATATATTTTACCGGTAAAAATTCTACTTTACAACAATACATACGGAATATTGCTTCATCTTCGTCTGTTTCCTCCAGATTTCGTACTTCCGTCAATAATAAATTTATCGGCAGCAATGTATCTTGCGATATGGTATCATTCTTTTTGGAAATCAGATGCGGTCTTTTTCCAGAGGAACATATAATCGGTGATTCGTGCGTATAAAGAGTTTCTTCATACGCATTCGGTATGTCTCGAGTCTTCTCCGGTGTATACAGATTTGAAATTAGATGCGATCTTTTTCTAGAGGCACCTATAATCGGTGATTCATAAGTATGAAGAATTTCTTTATACGCGCTCGGCATGTCTCGAGTTTTCTCCGGTGTACACGGATCCTCAAATAGTTTTATGCAATCGTCGTCGTTCAGGATGGAGCCTTGCAAACTTATCGAGAGTTTGTCTATTGACTTTTCCGATTCGGTTTCCCATTCACCATCCGTGCCCTTTGATCTTCGTTTCTTTTTGACGACTTTTTTCTTGATTTTTAAGTTTTTTTTTTGGTTTTCTGTCATAGAAAGAACATATTAGTTTTATGATGTTTGAGTATTTTATAGTTTAATATACAACACTTTTAGTTCAACTTGGAAATATAAATACTTGTATGAAAAGTTATATATTTTTGTTAACTTTAATTGATGTAAACCTTTTAACGATTCGTTGATTAACTGTTTCTGTTTGGCATTCCATTCGCTGTCTGTGAAAGAGGTATCTTTCGTATCTTCTCGTTTTTTTTTCTTCACGCGTCTTTGGACCTTATTTGCCAGTTCTAAAATAGATTTATTTAACAATATATTTTAGTTTCATTAATTTTACTTCTCAATAGAGATATCTTTTTGAAAATTGTTTTCTCTAATTTTAATTAATATAAACCATATGTCTAATTATTTCATTTGTTATTATAATAGTATCAGTAAAGAGAAAGTATACATAACTTACTGCAATCTTATAATAATTAAATGTTTATTAAAAAATAATTTATCTGTAATATACACAAGAATTTTCAAAAATATAATTAAGTATGTATAATAATTATTCACCTTGTATCTGTAACTGTAAATTTCTTCTTCCTCCACTTGAAGAAGAAGCTGTATCGATTTCGGATAAAGATATGCTACCAAAATTTGCGACTGCATTTTTTGGCGTGCTTGCGTACACAGCTATAGTGGCACGTTTATTAATCGTTCGCAACATACTGCTGATCATTGAATACACATAATCAATATATTGAAACACTTAAAATCTTTTCACAATACTTTCGATGCTACGATATTTGTGTTTGATCGAGGATCCAGTACTTGCGTATTATATATGAGAAATCGACAGACAGTTTCTCTCAAGGTTTGTACACAAAACCGTGTCCGTAGTCTCTCCTTTAAAATCTTTTCACAATACTTTCGATGCTACGATATTTGTGTGCTCGATCCTTAGAACATATATATATTCTAAGGTTCGATCGAAGATTTACCAGTATTTGCGTATTATATATGAGAAATCGACAGACAGTTTCTCTCAAGGTTTGTATACAAATCGTGTCCGCAGTTTTTCTTTTACGTGAGTATATATGTGTGTAAAATAAACATATTGTGATTATCGTTTCGGCAATCCAATATTTATCATTTGAAAGAAATGTGGCATAAAAATAAGAGAAAAGTTTCTATAAATATGTTTTGAATATTTATTAAAAATGTCTTACACCTTATAATCTTATATATATATATATATATATATATATATATATATATAAGTGAAGGTATTATTTATATTTAATTTTATTAACACTAGAACTACCGAAATTAAGACGAAACTATTTCTACCAAAACCAGTCAAAATGACTGGTCTTTAAAAAATACGTAATAATAGAATATTTTTATATTTATTGATTTATTACTTTCTTACAAAAAGAATTCCATGTTATGTAGTACATTTTTGGTATTATTAACCCATCTAGGACTATGATCCCTAAATGAGGGTTGGCACATGAAGTAAGAATTTTAAAATAATATTGTAACACCAGTCATTTTGACTGGTGTGGTAGTTCTAGTGTTAATATTAAAAAATAAACATTTTAAAATAAATTATGTGTCATTCACATGAATTGTTTGCACGTTAGATGTGACCCGTCAGTGGAATGGTGGCAAGGCAGCACCTTCTACGAAATATTCCCCGCATCCTTCCAGGACTCGACGAAGGGTGCCGACGGAATCGGCGATCTACGCGGGATAATTACGCGGCTGAATTACATAAAGGATCTCGGAGTACGAGCCATTCGATTGAACTCGATATTCCCGGCTCCACATTACCCGGAATATTATTCGGACATTAGCAACATGACGGACGTGAATAGAGAATTGGGCACGCTGGAGGACTTCGCCGTTCTCGTGCGCGAGATCCACAGGCGAAACATGAGCATAATCCTCGATTTGCCTTTATATCCGTTCGTGAAGCAGTTTAGTAAAGCGAAGACAAACGAAACTGAACGTGCACTCCGGAAGAGACGTGATCTCGCGAGCAACGCGATAATTCGCAACGTACTTACTGCCATCCGCACTGTCCACGTTGGTCGAAGTTATTCGGGATGTCCTGTCATCACCGCTGTAAGAAGTGAAGAGATAAACGTTTTCCTCCAGTAGCTCGACTCGTCAACAGGAACACCCCGTCAGCGAGGCCATCAGAATCTGGCAGCAACGAGGAGTGAATGGCTTCTATCTGAAGGGATTGGAGCATTACGTCGACGAGGACACGTTCGTGAGTGATCTTAGATACTAGAGGTCTCTTCTACGCCCGGGCAATATCTTCATCTGTCACGTGGACGCTCTGGACACCGCTACCTCCGTCGCCGTGAAGAATTCCATTTTGACCAGGATAGATCTGATCGACGTGACTCTTCGTCTGGCAAATGGCACGAAAAACATCAAGGCCCAAATCGAGAGCATCACGAAGGGTGTGCTCTTTGACAAGCCTGCCTATCCGTGGATCTACTGGTCCATAGGCGGCGTGGACACCAACAGAGTGGCCTCCACCATGACTGTTAAGAATGCTAGCGTGGCGGCTTCTCTTCTCGGTATGATGCTACCCGGGACACCGAGTATATTCTACGGAGATGAGGTATGAATTACGTCATGATCGGGACACGAATACAGTCTGTGTCGCGTGATTTGCGTGTTGGAAGAGTAATTATTATCCCTTATCTGTATGTTTCGATCATTTTTATTCGTTACAGCAAGGTATTAATTCCATGTTTCAGTAAATATCTCTCTTTTTGAGATATATTTACTGAATTGATAATATTGAAAAAGCAATTTCAGTGTGAAAAAGAGCTTAGCAACCATCAACATTATACTAACATTACATTAATGTTATAATTTCCTATTCAACAATGTATAACTGTTATGTACAACACATGCGTTATGTTACACTTATATCGTTGAGTGGAAGATTATAATATTGATGTAACGTTAGCTGTTTGGTAGGAGTTATTTGTTAATTGGATTTTTATTCGTTCAGATAGGTATCGAAGATTGTGAGTGTCGGGATCACAAGGATTTGGCACACGTGCACAATTTGGTTCCTATATATTGGGGGAAGGAAAATGGTTCCAATGATTTTTCGCCTTCAGGAGTTACTGCTTGGCTGCCAGAAGCTGGGAAACCCATGGAAACCAGTTTGAAAAGCACCGTTACAGAAATGGTGAGACTAAGGACGGAAGCGACACCGGTTTACGTCAAAGCGGTGTTAAGAGAGAGCCAAATTACTGCAAACTGTGACGTTAGGTAAAGCCCCTTTGATTCGCATGAGTTTTCGGGGATTTTCCTTGGAATAATAAATAAACGTCTTCAATGATTTTATAAACTCGAAAAATTAATTTTATTTCTCTTTATTTTGCATGCGACTATAATTGTTCATTTCTGTCTTGTTAAATAAATTAAGTTGCATTTTAGATTTTTGACACAACAAAATCGCAACAACGTTGCGAAATGTGACACATGTAATAATTTGATTTAATATTCTATTTAGATATGTGGAAGATGAAATAATCGTGATTGAGCGATGGTACCCACAAAGAAATTCCTATGTGTTCGTGGCCAATTTTGGCAATGAGACGCGCATAAAGGATTTGTCATTCCTTTATTACGGTGGTCATGTTGTTGTCGGACCAAGTTACAGAATAAGTCGAAATGTGTACTTCAAACAACTTACCGTCCCCCCTGGAGAAGCATTTGTTATAAAATTAGATAAGTGAGAGACAGCTTTTCGGTTAAAAGTTTGTTTATTGCCGGATTATATTTTTATTTTTACTTTTGTCATTTAAAACAATTATTGTCATTTAAGCATTATTAAAAATATGGATATCTTACAACGAAATAAAATTTTATAAAATTTTACTTTATGAAATTTCGGAGGATAAAATAATTCTTGGATTATAAATGATCAAAGGTAAGAAATTCGTAAATTCATAGTTAGAAGTGGGAATGAATAGAAAAATATTATTTTCTTATTTTTATTATTTTTTTGATTGATTGATTGATTGATTAATCGACTGATTGATTGATTGAGAGAGAGAGGGAGAGAGAGAGGTGGAGACAAAAAAAAGAATAGTGTCGAAACCAAATTAAGAAATCAAAAGAGATAACGTCCAATAAATTTTTTCGATTAATATAAATGTAATGTAACTCTTAGCATTAAAAATGATTATCATAACTTGTATCATACAAAAATTGGATTTTTACAACGAATTTTAATGCATATCGATCATATTATGTTTATCTTATGCGGTTGTATTTAGATTACGATTTCGCAGTAATTTTGCAGCTAATGTCATATTTATTTTGGCTTCTAAGAATACAGAGTTTTACGTTTTTGTTTTTTACTTTCTTTGATAGTAGAATCAAAAATCCATTGCACATTATTGTAACAAAATTCATCATTATTGCGACGATCACAGCGATTAAGATCTCTTTGTAATATATAAAAACTGACTCAAAAATACTTTTCTACTATATGACAATTATAATAATTGTTTTGGCTATTTATACAATATTGGCTACTTATACAATATTGTTTAATTACATTTGTCATTGCATCGAATCGTACAATTACATACGATTTTTTGGATTACTATATATTAAGAATAGAAATGTGTCGTATGTATTACTGTGTAAATGCAAGGAAGGAAAATGTTAATAAAATTCTCTAAGTATTTACACAGACAAGTAAAAAAGTTCTAAATATATTGCTATATCTTTATTGTATAATAAGATTTTTGTGTAATAAACAACAAATAATAACATATCAAATTAATAACATTTATTTGCTCAAAGACAATCGGTAAAAATGCTATTGATTGTTTTATTTCCCTGTATAATTTCATTTTTACACTTTATTTCAAATTAATTCAAAATAATAATAATTCAAATAATTTATTCTATATATCACGGGTCTTAAAAAACTTTATAGATTTACAAAAACGGACACAAGAGTAAAATACAAGAGAAGTTAAGAGAAAAGTATCTTGTTAATATGAAATACATATATGGTCTATACACTAACAGATTATACAATAATATCATTTAACATGAAATTGTGGAATATCATTTTGGCACATAATCGTATGGAAAATTGTGATTATCTGGACGGTGATCTGTCCTTTTTATGGAAACTCTGTAAAAATAATCAGAGTAACTTATCAATAAAAGGTTTGTAAAAATAATTTTCTTTAAATAATTCTTTAAATAATTAATAATAATCGCTTCAGAATAAAATAAAATATTAAATTTTTTATCACATTCATTACAATTATTAATTACGATTATTCATTACAATTATTAATTACGATTATATATAATACAATATAATAGCTATTAATTATAATTCTATCGTTAAGTTCGATTTATTGCTTACTTTTGTGGCTATATCAATAAGAGTCTCGGCCATCGCAGTACCAGTTTGTTGTACCATGTTATAAAAATATCCTTTCCTTTGTAAAAGAATGTACGGATGGTCAATTTCCTAAAATCAATGTTTATTATTTTTTTAAATCCTCTTATTATGGAAAAAATTCCAAAAATTAAAAAATATCATGATTCGAAATATCTTAGCTGTTTCTTGATTTCTTTTTTAAGAAATAATACGTAAAAACGAGCACATGGTAAATTGTAATGCCAAAGCAAATCATGTTCTTTTTGTTTTAATATTTAGCTATCGACTTACCACAAGATGTCCAGCGTCCATCACGAATATTCTATCACTATCCATAATGGTGTTCAATCTGTGAGCTGTGGTGAACACAGTGCAATTTATAAATTTCGTCCTAACTGTTTTTTGTATAAGGGAATCTGTGTAGGGATCGATGTTGGCAGTCGCCTCGTCCAGTACCATAATCCGATTGTTTTTGACAATAGCGCGCGCGAGACACAGCAGTTGCTTCTGACCGACGCTGAAATTCGATCCCTCGTCGGACACCTTTGTGTTCAATCCAGCGGCCATCTCAGAGATCGTCTCCTTCAACTCGACATCCTGAAGCGCTTGCCACAGCGCGGCGTCGGAATACTGATCGAAGGGATCGAGATTCCGTCGCAGGCTTCCGGTAAACAGGAATGGCTCCTGAGGGATAATACTGATCTTCGAACGGAAGTCGTGCAGGGCAATCGCGCCGGTAGATATGCCGTCTATGACGATCTCACCCTCCACGCAGGCAAGGCGAAAAAGAGCGTTGATCAAAGATGATTTGCCCGCGCCGGTTCTGCCGACGATACCGATCTTCTCTTCCGACGCGATGGTGAAGCTGATATTCCGGAGGATGTAGGCGCCTCGACGATTGTACTTTAAGCTTACATCCTTAAATTTCACGAGACCCTTCGTCGGCCAATCGTCCGGCGGCTTGGTCTCCGGCTTGCTGTCGATCATTGGCTCCTCATCCAAATGGCTATACTCGAGTATTCTCTCTATGGCAGTCAGCTGGCTTTCCAGCTCGGCCGATTGTCTGATTCCCCACTGCAGCATGTTTGTCAACGCCATGATCTGCGTGATTATCAGACCGATGTTACCAACGACAGCCAGATCGTCAATGAGCGTGAAGACTATGATTATCATTCCGATGTAAAGCTGGCAGATGATATCGATGTAAAAGCCGAAGGCTCGAGAGGTGGACAGGAAGAGGAAGCAGGCGGACGAATGGACATCCTGACGATTGCACAGGTCCGCCATCAATATTTTCTCGGCGTTAAAAGCCCTGATTGTCGTCAGGCCTTGCAGAGACGCTCCAAGGAGGTCAAAGATCGGCGAACATGCTGAAAAAATTGTTATCACGCTATAATTTGTATTTTCAGAAATCTAATTTCTACGAAACGCTTTAAAATATAAAAAGATAAAAGTGGAGGGTATCGAGTTATGTTTTTCTTTCCATAAATATTCATAATTTGTTTTTTTCGTAAACAAATCTATGAATAAAAAGTAATCCACGATTTTTCGTCAAATATCGCCTTTTGTAAGTATCGCATAGATATTAGATATTACTTACTCGTTCGCATAGATATTACTTACTCGTTCGCATAGATATTACTTACTCGTTCCTTCAAGACGTTTGATACTGCGACCGGTGCTGATGTATATCATACGGAAATAGGTGAAAATACAAGCGCAAAACACAGTAGGTATCGCCAGCCATGGGGTGATCGCTATGATTATAACTGTTACCGTGATTGAGATGAGTCCGATCACTATGATATCGAAGACGCATGTCACCAACAATAAGTCGACGATATTGATATCTCTAGCAAACCTAATAGAAATGTTTTTTTTTTAGATAAAACTTTAACAAAAAGTTGTAATTGTAATAAAAAAATTAATTTTATTTTTTTTCTCTTTTCTCTTTGCTCTTCTCTATCTGTACGCGTATATAATATAATATAATATTGGTATAATTGTCCAAAAATGGACTGTGATAAATGAGAAAAGCTGTAACAATTGAAGATAATTAAACAAAACCAAATTCTAAACAATTAAAGGGAAAAGAGAAAAAAAATAAAATAAATTTTTTTATTACAATTACACTCCCTTTTTGAAAAACTGGAATTAATAATTTTATTTACGGCAGAACTTTTAATTAGAAAAATTGCAAATTCTTTGCGTCAAGGCTATTTTATAAATGATCTACGTCTAATCATCGTGTCCTTTTGCACTTACCTGTTTAATATACGACCAGCAGGATTAGTACTGTAGAAGTACATGGTTGCGCGTAAAATGTTGCGAAACATAGCGGAGTGCAGATTCACCGACGTCCACATGCATACGTTGAAGTACACGATCGTTTGGATTTGCCACAGTAGTATGATAGCCACTATCATAGCGCTGTATATGTAGATCATGGAATCGCGGGATAGCAGGCCCTCCCATTCGAATTCCAGCGTGGTGTTGCCCGTCTCGTGCCACGAACTCGACTCGACGTTCACCCAGAACGCGACGAAGTAGTCGCTACCACCGGATATCACTTGAGTCGCTAAAAAGATCAGTATCATCAACGTGATCATGACAGGTCTTTTACTCGCTTCAAAATAAGCGAAGAACATTCCGCGAGATATGCGACCCTTCGCCGTGGTTTCCTGCGTCTCAATCTGCGAGACATCCTCGTAGTCCCTCGTCTCGCCCTTCATGGAAATCCGACGCTGAACATCGGATTGCCTTCTCTCGGCTTCTTTGTCTTTCGTATCTGTCGCCTTCACCAATTTCATGAAGTCGAGGCCCAACGCTTGTAATTGATTGAAGGTACCCTTTTGCTCGATACTACCGTTGTTCATTACAATAATCTGATCGGCAAGTTGCAGATACTGCAGCTGATGAGTCACCAGAATCCTCGTTTTCCCCTGATGGTTTGAATCATTTTTAATTCATATTTTTGAACATTTTACAGTTAACTTTAACAATTTTATTATTATATATTTTTACTACTACTACTACGTCCTAACTAACGACTTGTTACCGGGGTTTTAAAATAAAATTTTAAAATTAAAAAAAAATTAAATTAAAAATTACGTAAAAAATACGTAATAATAATCAACACATCATTAAGTTCTGGCATATTTTTGTTCTATTATTATTACTATCATAATTATAAAATCATCAAAAGCACATAACAGCAATTAGAAAAAAATTATGATTTGGTAAAACTCGATGGATGATCATTGAAAATTCCTAACAAAATTTTTCTTATTTATCGCAATATAAATATTTTGTTGCTCCTGCAACTTTTTATTACCTTTAGGTAGCCGCAGATGCACTTGTCTACGAGACGTCTGCTGACGTGCGAGTCCACGGCGGAGAGAGGATCGTCCAGCAGATAAATATCAGCATCTTTGTAGATCGCTCGCGCCAAATTGATCCTGGCACGCTGACCCCCGCTGAGATTTATCCCCCTCTCACCTACGATGGTGTAGTCGCCGTGAGAAAATGAATCTATGTCCGCTTCCATCTGACAGACCCTGATCACTTCGTCATAACGCGACCTGTCCATCGGCTGTCCGAACAGTATGTTTTGTCTCACGGAAGACGCGAAGATCCACGGCTGTTGGCTGACATAATTTATTCTGCCGCGACTCTCGATGCTTCCGCTCGTCAACGGCAGTTCCTGGAGTATTGCTTGCAGGAGACTGCTCTTACCCGAACCCACCTGGCCCACGATGGCGATGAAGCTTCCAGGTGACACGGTCAAACTTACGTTACGCAACGTGTCGTCCTTACTGTCGCCGTGCCACTTGGCGTTTACGTTGGTCATACAAAGTGCGAATGAATCAGTAACTGTCTGAGATAAGTTCTGTCTTGTTTTGTGGATCTCATCGTGCAACATGAATCTTCGCAAACGACGAATACAAACCAATGCCTGTGCAAATTGATGGAGACCTATGGAACAAGTTTGTAAGTTTGGAGAGTACATCTCTCATTTTTTATCGATTCTCATACAAAATGTAAAAATAAAAAAAAATAGTATAATAAGGTAAAACCTAAATAAAGTAATATTATAAGGACTAAATTTTATCCATCTTATCTTTAAAAAATCATTAAAAGTCATTATACATATATATATATAAATTATTTACTTTATATATACAGGGTGTACCAAAATCACAGACCAATACTGATAGGGTAGGTAGGGAATGGGGTGGAGATGGGAATGAGATAGGACACCTCTGTCCGATCATGCACCCCCGCGGAGATACAGAGGGTGGAAGTAGTACGAATCCGCGGCGCGCTATGACAAGCCGCTTGTCGGTGAAGCGAGCGTGCGAGTAGTGGTGTTGTTTCCACTAGCCTCACCGACAAGCGGCTTGTCATAGCGCGCCGCGGATTCGTACTACTTCCACCCTCTGTATCTCCGCGGGGGTGCATGATCGGACAGAGGTGTCCTATCTCATTCCCATCTCCACCCCATTCCCTACCTACCCTATCAGTATTGGCCTGTGATTTTGGTACACCCTGTATATTTTGTATACACCCTGTATATATATATATATATATATATATATATATATATATATATATATATACAGTGGTGGTCATGAAAATAGAGCCATCTATATAAAAATTAATAAACTAGTTATTTTACCCGTTTGTCTTTACTTGCCGATAACTTCACTTTATTGTACAAGAGCAACAATTCACATTCAATTAAATAACGTAACAAATTACTGTCGAAAAAGACGCATGTCATGTTGAATGAATTATAAAGTACTCTGTGATATAAATAATCTGGTCATAATAATAAAGCCAAATTATTAATGTAAGTTTATTAAAAAGAAAAAAATATTTGCTAAATATTAATATGATTTTTCCTATTTACGTGCGCAAAGTTCGACTTTGCGCACGTATTTGAGTGCGCAAAGTCGAACTTTCCCGCACGCTTTTGTCTCTGAAACTGAGCGTGCGGGAAAGTAGCTGAGCGTGCGGGAAAGTAGCTGAGCGTGCGGGAAAGTAGCTGAGCGTGCGGGAATGTAGCAAAAGATAGTGCATTGCTGTCCCTCTTACATGCATATGCTTAGGTGATGTGTCCGCATGGTCTCGCACGTATAACGCACGTATATAAAACTGACAGGCAGCGCCAGCCCTCCCCTCCAACGACTTACACACAGCGAATAGTAACACTCGATTTGACTGTTTGTTTACATTCCGCCAGCGTTGTCTTATTGAGTATAAAGCCTCGTCTACAATAGTCGCACAGGCTGTGTCGCAGGTCGCATAGGCTGTGTCGCATGTCGCAGGCTGTGTCGCAAGGCTGTCGCAGTCGCAAGAATCCTTGTCGCACGGAGTTGAGTCAACTTCAACTTTCTGCGACTGCGACAAGCGTGTCGCATGAGATCAGCCAATCACAGCACAGAACGTTGCCGCGCGAAGTGTTTTGACGATTTGCGTGTGTTGCTAGCTATCCGTGGTGTATTTTCTGGTCGCACCCACCATCTTCTGTTGTGCGATTCAGTAAATAAACGGTAATATAAGCATATTAAATTTAAAAATTGGGGGCAAAGTTGAAGAAAAATTAGTAATTGCTGCCGATCATTCATTGCGGCTGCAGTCGACTCAATGCACGCAAACAATCCTTGCGACATATTGTAGATTGTAGTCTAGCGACACATGCGACAACTTTCTTGCGACACTACTACTTACGACCTGCGACACAGCCTGTGCGACTATTGTAGACGAGGCTTAAACCTGTCAAAACTCGTATTGTGCATTTCCTTTGCTTACTCGCTGCTTTTTTCAGTCTGACAATAAACGTGATTAGTTCCGCTTCGTGTCTCTCATCTCTCAAATAGTGTTAGTGAATAACATGGCGTCTATCAATGATAATTTGAGTGATAGTGATGATATGCCTGACGATGTGCCATCGAAGATGCTTGAAGCAGCAAAAGAAATCCACTTTAACTCGTTACCACAGATTTCAAAGCAAATTTTTTTTTTAATTCTTTTTTTTTAATTCTTTTTTTTAATTCTTTTTTTCAATTCTTTTTTTTTAATCGGGGGGGCTCCGCCCCCCCGAACCCCCCCGTTCCTCCCCCCCAAACACCCCCGTATCCCGCCTGTTCCTTCCACTCACGCGAACTTTTCGCACTTAATAGGAAAAATAGTGTACGATACTCGTGCGCACGTAGGTCATCCCGCACTCGCTTCGCTCGTGCGGGAACGACCTACTTTGCGCACTTGTATCGTAATGTACTATTATAGGTTAAGTACAGTGAAATTATAATGAAAATTAGTCAGTTATTTAAAATTGCAGCAAAAATGGGGCGTAATATTCACTGTAAAGCTGATGAGAGAATAAAAATTTTAACTTTACGCGATGAAGGAAAATCGCAACGAGAAATTGCAAAAATTATTGGTCGATCTAGAAAAATGGTGGAAAATGCATTAAAACTTAAAAATAATGAAGAAACTCGAGGTCCCAAGCGAAAAACTACATCTCGAATTGATCGTCAAATTGTACGTGTGTCTAAGATAGATCCATTCAAATCATCCAGTGAAATTAAAAATGAATTAAACCTTCCTATAAGTGCACGTACAGTTCGACGAAGACTTCAAGAAAGAAATTTAAATGGTAGAGCTGCTAGGAAAGTTCCACATTTAAGTTTGAAGAATGTGAGATGCAGAATACAATTTGCAAAAGATCATGTAAAATGGAGTGGTCCAGAAGGAATTAAAAAATGGAGAAATGTTTTATGGTCAGACGAAACTAAAATAAATCTGATGGGATCTGATGGAAGACATTATGTGAGAAGGCCACCAAATCAGGAATTGCTACCAAAGTATACTATAAAGACTATAAAACATGGCGGTGGCAATATAAAGTTATGGGGAGCATTTTCATGGTACGGGGTTGGTCCAATTTATTGGATTAGAAATACTATGGATCAAAATGAATATGTACATATTCTTGAAAATATCATGCTACCCTTTGCTAAAGAGAATATGCCACTTATATGGAAATTTCAAAATGACAATGATCCCAAGCACACTTCCAAGAAGGCAAAAAAATTTTTTAAGGATCATAAAGTGTCTGTGATACCGTGGCCTTCTCAATCGCCGGATCTCAATTCGATTGAGAATTTGTGGAGAGATTTAAAGATTGCTGTTTCTAAACATAAAGTTCGAAATTAAAAAGAACTGTGGAAAATAATACAAAGAGAATGAATATCTATACCAATTGATCGATGTCGCAAGCTTGTTGAGTCTATGCTAAGACGTTGTGAGGCAGTAATTAAAAATCGCGGTCACGCGACAAAATATTAATTCCATAGAACTGACTTAACAATAAAATTTTTTACCAACGTATAATTTAAGTTATAATATTACGTATAATTTAATTATTTTAGTGCCATTTTTTTGTTATGGCTCTATTTTTATGACCAAAAAATTTAGTTCATTTTTATTAGTTTATTATTTCTTTTATTTTATTATAAGCTGCAATAAAACAAAAATTTATTTTTTGTTTCTTATGTTTGAAATAAATAATATAATAAAATAAATTTTGTACAAATTTAAACTGTAGTATTTTTATTGCTGATTGTTGTGTTCCTTTCTCAATGGCTCTATTTTCATGACCACCACTGTATATATATATATATAAAGTAAATGATTTAATTATATTACATATTAAGATTTTATCTTTATATATTTTATCTTTAATCGCAATAAAATTATTACTAAGTCACAGTCTATGCTAAGGATTCTCAGCACGTCACTTATAACAAAAAATGTTAATTTTTAAATTTTATATCGATAATCTTACCCATCGAAAATCCAAAAACCAGCGAGTTTCGTAGAATGTTGTAATATGCTATTATCAAGTACACTTTTTCAGCATTAATGTAATTTCCAGATAAGACATATCCTAATATCGCGATGAAGAGACTAAGTCGCGGCACGTAGCAATCGAGAGAAAGAGCTAATTGTGATTTCAGGATGGAGTATTTCTTTATTACACTCATTTCACGCCTAGAAATAATTAAATTGTAACACGAATTTGGTAACATATCTAAGAGATTCAATTGAGTAACGAGAGTCTGCACTAATTTAGTACTGATAAGAATATACAAAGTAATTCTTTAGTTAACTGTAAGAGTAATGCATAAAAATATGAAGTAATTAATAGAAGAAGATAAGTGTTTTTAATTGAAACATATTGAACCAGTTAAAATTAATATTAATTAAAGTAGTTAAAACTTCTGAGACACACTTACTTTCTCGCCTTTTCCACCAGATTATAAAAAGGAATTTCCCAAACATACATTTTAATTACTTGCAATCCGGTGATTACTTGATTCATCAGTCTAAGTCTATTATCTGTTCTTTCTGCTAATTTAAGCGCTAAGGGTACAATTATCTTCGCCAATATCGCTGAAATGGTACGTGTCATTTCGATACGTTGTAACATCCGCTCACCAAGTATGTTTGAAATGGAATGTTTGTATTGCAGAAGTATATTAACACAGGATTTTCATCACATCATTTGTTAACACAAGTACCTTGAAAAGGAATGAACAGCAAAAACACCGACATTCCTACCAGCGCTGGCCATCCAATTTCGATAAATGTAACGTACGTGATCCATATGACTTGAATAGGAGCGATCCAGATGTACTGTAGATCCACTAGGGACGCTTCCAATCTCGTAATATCGCTACTCAAAAAATTTACCATCTAAAAAAATGTAAAAAGGATAAAAGGCAAACTCATAAAATGCGGATTAATCTTTTTTAGTAAACATTTATTGAAATATTCTTTTTAATGACTTTAATGACTTTGAATGGTTTTATTTAATAGTACATAATTCGTTAGCTTCGTGTAATAACCATCTAAATTTAGTAGTACATGGTATAAATAATAAGAGTAGTAGCTAATGATATTTGCTTATTTGTAACAAAATTATTTTGGCACAGATAATCTCTCTATTTTTCCCAATACTTTTATTTTTCATTTCTTTTTGTCTTTCTTGCCTTGTGTGCCTTCTCTGTTCCCTCTTCATATTTGTGATGAAACATAGAAAAAGAATACTTAGCTTATATCTAACTCACCTATCCAACGGATGTCTCATTGTCCAGTACAGAATTGGAGAGTTTCAATATTTTTTGGTAAATCAACGCGGTACAGGCCACCTTAATTTTCAATCCTACATGAAACGCGGAGTGTACGGTAAAATGCTTAATAAAAACGTTCATGATGAACAATAGAATTATACCGGCTGCGCTATAATACACCTCGTCGCCCCATTCTTTCTTGTCGCTCGCGAAATAGCGTAACAAATTAGCAAGTAATAACGGTTGATACATTCTGTAATGTAATTAAACATGATTAGAAGCAACATGTATGAAAATTATTTTATGGATTTTATATTAATAATTAATTTGCAAATAATTAGTTGCCTAAGTAATTTCCTTTAAATCAAGTTCAATCGTTTAGAAAATTAAAACTTTTTTACTAATAATTGATTAGTGTAATATGTGTTATCATTTTATATTTTAAAATATAATTGAGTAATATATTGGGTAATTTAAATTAAATTTAAATTGTGAGATAGATAAAAAAAAGTCATGATTTTTTAAACGTACAAAAATATAAGTTTTTTACTTTTTTACTCAATTTATAATTTTTAAAAATTATTATTTTTGAAAATAAAATTTCTTATGGAAAAATTTATTTTCTATTGCAATTTTAAGTGGATCATAATCTTTCTCTTTTTATGTTTATTTGTGTATCACAGTACCAAAAATAATCATTACACATTTTATTTATAGTGTTACTCTGCTTTTCATATTTTTTATTTCAAAATGACAATGGATGAAGTCAAAGCTTGATTTCGAATGTGTTGTTACATAATTCGTTTATCTTTATTTGCATACTTAGAAAATAATTCCATAACTGCTTGAGCAATTCCAATGAACAGAAGCGGTTTGCCAAAACAGCGCAACAGCACTCTGAGCAATTGTGGCTTGGAGTCATTTTTCTTTTTAGCACACAATTCTTCTTCTCTTTCCCAAGCTTTGCCTATGGTTTCGCCTAAGTAACTGGTTCTGTCTTGTGTAAGAGTAGCGTAAAGATCGGTCTCCTCCAAATCTTTTTTATAACCAATTTGAAAAATTTTTCGGGTCCACCTATATTAATTATTAAATTCCTCGAATTTACATATATTTCATTATTTAATTATTATCTTAACTGATGTAAATATACAAATATTCGCACGTACGCATGCATGGTGCATGACGAATACTGCGAGCAATCTTAAACGCGCATTAAAATCTCTTTCGTACGTAAAACTTCAAGCTGAACATCTATTTTCGATAAAAATATCAATTTCATCTACAACATCTACGTTTCTTTATTATTAAACCGATTTGATTTATATATTACAATATAATATTTTAAAGAAATAATGTGTATAAATGTGCTGAATACTTGAGATATAAGACATTATAAGACATTATGAGATATTTGTAGTACTTACCAAAAGGTGAGGAGAGAAATGATATTCGCATTTTGCCGTGGATTTTTTGGATATTTTTCTTTATCGTTTCTTATCATAGTGACATATGGAATAGAATATTATTCATCTTCAAATATTTTTTATTTTTAATATTACGCCACAGCTGCCTATTTTTAGATATATATATTTTTATTATTTATTTTAAAGAATTATTAATTAAAACAGTAAGATAATAAGATAAAATATAATTTTATTTATGAAAAGCATAATGTGTTTTATTTTTATCGCAATTTTTTTGACAAATTGACTCAGAGAAAGGAAATCAAGGAAGAGATCATTACATTTGAGATCTTTATCTCAAATCTCCAATTTCTTTTGTATATCCTAATAATTACATAAAAATTTTGTTTAAAATTTCTTTAAGTCATTTCAAAAAATATGATTTTGACATTTATTGCGTTAAAATAAAACTTACACATAATAACGGAAAATTTCTTTCTTTAATTATTATTTCTAGACGTTTCTGTTAAGAAAATAATCAACTTCAAAATTTATTTTTAAAAAATTTGTAATTAAAGTTAAAACCATGAAGAAATTCTTATATGTTATGTTAAAAAAAATAAATATAAAATTTAAATCTCTGCAAAAAAAGATGGTTTACAAGATTTGGAATAATTTTAAAGAATAAAATGATGTATTGTACTCACCAATTCGGTGGTATTAAAGACCATTTCGATACTGTCATCGACCGTCTGGAAATAATATGAGTCTGTCAATGACACTTTATCAAATGTCATGCACTTTATCATATTTTATTAAATATTCTTAGGAAATAAGGCAATGATCGACGTGCAAACTGGCAATTGATACATTTATTAAAGATCACATCTGATCTTTAATAAATGTATCAATTGCCAGTTTGCACGTCGATCATTGCCTTATTTCCTGAGTTTTGATATCACTGGCGAAGAGAAGATTATTCATATATTTAAATATTCTTATCGCGAGTGTATTATACACAACGTAATCAAATCTCGGAAAAAAAGAAATTTAACAAATATAACCAATTATCTTATTGAAGTATCCAATTATCTTATTGAACGGATGCTTTAACGCTTTACTTTCCAAGACTGCTGTATTGTTACGTGAGACGCGAGACACTACTGTATCTAGAGACTCGTTATCCTTACGCTTAAACGATTGTAAATTCACTGATAGCACGAACTTATCTGTTTTCAAAAGGCATGAGTTTACATTTATTTAATGTGAGATCTAGTCGACTTAACTTGACGATATTTTTAAAATTTTGTCACTTATTTGTTTACTTCACTTATTCACGTCTCACGTTCTTCTATTATTATTTATCTTTAGCAATACTTATCATAAATAATTAGTAACATTAATAATTAATAATTAAAAATATTTATTAGTAATAATTAGTAATTTAGAAATTTTTTCAGTATAGTAACTTCTTACATATACATATGTATCCTAAAAAAAACAAGTCTAGTACGAAACAAGGTTTTTTTACATCACGTGCACACGCGTATGCAAATTTACTACTTGTAACATGAAAATTTGGTACTAGCTAGTTGCACACCGAACAAACTGCATTTCTCAAGCATCTAGATTATAATTCTTATACGAATGAGAACGATACTTTTTTTATATCTTTTTTTGTACCCAGAAAGTAACATCTGGCGAATAGCTGCAGTGAAAGGAAACGATATTATTGCATGTTGAAACATGTCAAAGAACTCCTGTAACACGGAAAATAAGAGAATATTCGAGGAGAGCTATAATTACGGCGTGTCTGCGATATTTTTGGCGAAAGTCTTCTGCGATTCCGCTTCACAGATATCTATACTATATACTAGATCGCTAACTTGCGTCAAATACATGGCCACAAAATGTATGTACTAACTTTTCGCGCATGCGTAACGTTGGTAGACAAATTCCACGTTTTGATTGGTTAACGTTATGTACAATATAGATTATTACACCAGTATAATTTTCACACACACACACAGCTGTTGTCATCAGGTATCTACCATATTACTTTTCTACCAACGTCGCGCATGCGTGACCACCATAGTACATAGTTTTCGCGCACCAATTTTATGTACAAAATTAATGAGAGTTAGCGATCTAGTATATAGTATAGATATCTGTGTTCCGCTTTCGATATCGCGTGACGAGACAGCGAAAAAATATGTGCGCACGACTGACTTATTAATTTAAAAATTAGCAAAATTTAATTAAAAGATTTGGTGCTGCTAATTTTTAAAATAGCATATTTTGTAGCAGTGCTAAGTCTTTTAATTAAATTTTTTTATTTTTATATTAATTTTTACTTATTAAAATATTTTTATAAATTTTTATTTTTACTTAGCACAATTTGTTGATATAATTATTTTTGTAGAATGTATAATTAAAATAACTTGTGTGGATTAAAATTACACTATTTTGGAAATAGGTTTTTTAATAGTTTTTTTAGAGTTAATAATATTATACTATTTTGTAAAAATACTTTTTGCCGCGGACTTTGCACCTTTTTTTTACCTTTTTTTAAAAAGGTAATTTTTTAGGAGACATCACTCTTTTTTGTACACAATTTACTTACGCACACAAATACTTTTTTGTACACGTTTTGTGTATCAATCAATGTGTATTATGAGAAATAAGAGGAAAAAATATAATTTCGCAAGTTTATCAATATCAATATGCGGCTCGTGTACAGATTAATAGTTTAATCAAAGATATTATTATTGTATTTGCACCTGATTACCTGGTCGCGTCTGCCTAACGCTGTTAGCGCATGCGCACGAAGCAGCTGAACCGTGCGCGAGAGAGAGACTATTATACGTTTGCACCGTAATGTTTGGACTGAGATCGACACTCTTCTAGTAATATAGGAGTATTACATACAGGGTCATCGAAAAGTATCGGACCCCCCTAGTATCTTCAGTTAGAATGCATTTTGGAGAAAATGTCCAATAGCAAAGTTGTATGGTTTCAAGCGGGGAGTAAGATGATGACCTTGACTTTGACCTTGACTCTGTCCTTCAAGGTCATTTGAAGGTCAACTTAATTTTTTTAAATAGAACCCCCTACATTTTATTGCATATTCTTATAGCTTATCTCGAGAGCTTTCCAAAACACTATAATAAAACATTTTTTCATTAAGTATTTTCCGAGTTATAAGGCTTGAAATAATTTCTTAATTTTACATAAACTACAAAATATCTCGTAAAATATTTCCTTTCGATGACCTTACCTCAATACTTTTATGCACAGAATAATGAGAAGAATTAATTGATGTAAAGAAAACACATAATTGTTTTTAACCAAAAATATGCAATTTGTAACTAACAACATATTTTTATTACATATTTTTTGTTAAAAACAACTATGCGTTTTCTTTACATCAATTAATTTCTCTCATTATTCTGTGCATAAAAGTATTGAGGTAAGGTCATCGAAAGGTGAATATTTTACGAGATATTTTATAGTTTATGTAAAATTAAGAAATTATTTCAAGCCTTATAACTCGGAAAATACTTAATGAAAAAATGTTTTATTATAGTGTTTTGGAAAGCTCTCGAGATAAGCTATAAGAATATGCAATAAAATGTAGGGAGTTCCATTAAAAAAAATAAAGTTGACTTTCAAATGACCTTGAAGGACATGGTCAAGGTCAAAGTCAAGGTCATCATCTTACTCCCCGCTTGAAACCATACAACTTTGCTATTGGACATTTTCTCCAAAATGCATTCTAACTGAAGATACTAGGGGGGTCCGATACTTTTCGATGACCCTGTATATGCGTTCAACAGACTCAACTGATAGAGAGCGATTGATCCGAGTGATCCGTGAGCGCTTAGTGATCAAAACCGAGTCTGCTGAACGGATGTTACACGGACGCGAGATTTCCCAATGTCACGTGACTTAAGAATTTATTATAATTTCTCGAATCTTAGATCTCCAATCTCGAACATCAAACTTCAATTTTCAGGACAGTCACAATAAATTATCACGTATAATTATAAATAGTTTTGCAGTGACGATTTTTAATTTTTTATTTAGGATTTGAAAATTATCCACTAATATTACAATTTGAAGTTAAAGATTTGAAACCTGAGAGTTGAAATTTGGAGGTCTAAGATTTGAAAAACGACTATATGAAATCGGATATAATAGTATTTTTACAAAATTCTTTTTCTGTAATCTTAAAACTTGTGATTACACTACTCACATATGTGCCGCCATATTGTTTTACATCATGTTGAGCTGAGGTAGCGGAGAAAATGTTTGATGGAAAAATGGCGTCCGCTCACTAAACATGTTGAGTATCGGTGACTGAGCGTGCATCTGCTGAACGCGACCATTGATTGATACACAAATGTAACCTATACCTGTCAAAACCAGGTTATGGGCGCGTTTGAAAACTTTACCTGAGTTATATTTTTCACTGTCGTCGCCGCTAACAAACTTTCGTTTATCGACATCAATTACTGTCGATCGATTATCGATCATACTCTATTTCTTTGCCCCTCACCGCGGCCGCTCTTGCCCACACTTCCAGAGCATCACTAGCGCAATCTTATGTCGAATGCCTCAACTGTAAAATCTGAGCGGTCGACAACGACGACGACGACGTTTCTTAAATGATATTTTTCACATTTTAACTTTGCATCGTAATAACTTGATTTATAGAGCATGTAGCCCAAAAATAAAAACTCTCTTATTATATAATTCGACTTCGCTCTATCGATCGAGATCACTTAGAACTCAATCCGTTGAGCGGATATATGAAAACTAGAAATATTGAGTGCTCTCAACTGTCCGATTCGCGTAAAGAGACACGGGAGCGTCTTGTTGCTTACGCGGACTTAGCACAAGACACTACCGTGTCTCTTGATTATATGTGTTTATATATATATAATTAAATACTAAATAATAAGATTGGCGAAAAGTTTAAATACTTTATTTTTATTTTTAAAAATAATCATATGTTAACACAGGGCATAAAAATTTAGTTTTTTGACATTTGACGTATAAAAGAAAACACTATAGAAGTTCTTTAATATAAAGTCTATAAATTAACAAAAAAAAGTATGGAATTGTTGTCATTAAAAATTGTTAGAATGCACGTAAATAGAGTAGAGATAATAAAAAGTATGTTTAGGAAAAAGTAATTTTATATTTATTTCATATTTATTGTGTGTGTGTTTGTGTTTATCTTCTTTTTCTTTCTTCTTTAAAATAGGCTAGGCCTGTTTTTTCTTTGTCCCCTATGCCTGGTGTCAGGCGATGTAAGGTCATCGCTCCACCTTTTCCGCGGTCTTCCCGGGCTCCCTTCCTGTTTGTGTTTATATTATTATTATCTCAAATAAAAATCTGAAATAAAAATATATAAGCCCAGACAACACACGATATCCTATGGATATCCGTTTTATGTCCATTTCATGTCGAAATGTCCATGGACTTTAATAAGGCATCCATAAGATAGACATTTGTGGACATTCTTGAAATATCCCAAAACGGATACGTTTTGTATATCCAGTTCAAATATAACTCTGCATACATATACGCATAAATTTCGCTCACACCACTAGGCGTCGCAAGAACCATAAACTTTCTCGCAAGTAAAAACTTACTTGGAAATATATATGTATATATGTACAAGTGAGTCTAAGCTATAATTATTCACCATGTGAATCACAATTTTGGAATGTGGAATTTTCGAGGATGTAGCTGTTCTAAACACGGCAATGAAGTATCTTTGAAAAAAATATAAAAATATCTTATTTTAAAAATATATATTTTCTAACTAATTAATTTTGTGCCCAGAAATTTATTATTAATGTAGTTCTCTCCTTTATAACTTTGGAATGTTTATTATTTTGTGACATTAATAATTACAAATACTAGAGTACTGGAAATTATGTCATTTGGTTCTTTTGGATATTCTATATGGACATTTGAGTAGTGACAAACAGACGTTCTATGGTTCTATGAACGTTCTGTCAGTTGTATTCGGATATCTTATGGATGTCCGTGTCAAACTCGAACTTGTTGATGAACGTCCCTTAGGACGTCCATCAATATCTAAGGGTATAAGATGTAAAAATGTTATATTTTCTAATTTAAAAATATTTCTTTTACCAACATTTAAGAAAAATTAATATCATATTGTGCCAATATTATTCGTAAAATATTTGAGATAAAAATACTAATTTTTCAAAAATATTTCTTTACAAACAATTTTGCATAAAGCAGAAATTACTATGTTCTTCATACATGGCTGTGCTTTACATCCAAGCAATTCTACATTTTAAAAATGTTTTCTAAATTTTGATTTTTGACCAACAAAATCAGCTTCATGAAGTATCCGCCAGCACGCCAATCGTTTTGTATATAAACAAAAACATTTGATGTCAAACACGAGCAGTATCCTACTATAAATTTTTCCTCAGAAAAACCGCCTAAGTTTTTGGAAAATGTTTAGTAATTAAAATCGCTAAGGCACGAAAGATTCATGAATTTCCGAGGGGATATATTTATTAAAATACGCTTGAAATATTGTATGTATATATGTATGTATATGTATGTATATATATGAGAGGATGTATGGATAATATTAGTAAAGTCATTATATGAAGTATGTGACGGCTTTATGAGTTTGAAGGGATATATTTATTAAAAATATATTAGCGATATTTTTACATATTACTCCTTATTGCATGATTTCCATGGATGTTGGTCTTTAATGGTACATTTACTTTTGCCCTTATATCAGACTCCACGTGTTTCATGGTCTCAAATTCAGTTCTTATTCATAATTTTCAAGACAGTCTTATATAGATAATATGCCACCAACCTTGTATATAACTTTAATTGGTTTATGAAATAATGTATTTGATATGGCATGACTTGTATACTTGAATGGTCTTATAAATAATA
>CABEGB010001143.1:0-112830 GCA_901521435.1 Crematogaster levior
AAGTATACGACGATCTTCCGAAACTGAGACGTTGCTAGTTCCTTGCTGGAGCTGATAGTAAAGATCAGGAGATCACTTTGAAGTCTACACATAAAGAGGGGATCTTCGGGCATTCTGTACTCATCTGTCACTGCGTGGGAGGCAGGCACAAAACTATTGCCTCAGAGACGGCGGACGGTGACCCCTGTCCGGTCAGGCCAAATCTTCGGCAACGACAGAATAGATGAGGACTGATGGCGGCAAATCATATAGGCAGAGGTGCACGATCTTAAGTTCGAGATTGCAGGATGCTGCATTCCCTACTCCTCTCTATCGTGACGCGAGCGGCCGCCCGGTCCATCGGCGACTCAATGAACAGAGTGGATCCGGCGGACATTATCTCTGAGGCTCAGAGACCCCGATTGTGTGCCGAGGAGGAACTGACGGAATTTCCCGTCAGGCGTCCTCCGATACAGGGGGTGAGTAAAATCCTCCCTGACAGACCAATGCCCACTATTATCAGCAACCTGTTATCAGGCGTCCTCCGAGGGGGTGAGTAAAATCCTCCCTGACAGACCAATGCCCACTATTATCAGCAACGTAGCTGTTAAGGAGGGCTCCAGGCAGGACCTTGTTGGTTCTGTTGCGCGGAGAGTCGAGACCAATCTTCGGGACACTGTTCGCAGTGTCATGACTGAACTTCTTGGGGAATTGGGGATTGGCCTTCCCCCCCAACCTAAGCCCTCCTCTTCTTCCCTTGGCTCCCCCGGTGTACAGAGTCAGCCCCCGGTTAAGGGGGCCACTCCTTCGGTGGAGGTCCCTGCCGCCGGAGACGCCAAAAAGAAAAAGAAGAGGAAGTCAAAGAAGGCGCCAGAGGGGCGGGGCGGATCTGCTGCCCGACAGCAGACCAACCCCGCCCCTTCTGTCGCCCCTCCGACACGTCGGGGGATGAAGAAGGACCCCCGGTCAAGCACCCCCCAAGCGGGGACTGCCCCGAATTCCAGGGTCGTCGCTCCCCCCAAAGCGGCCCAGAAGAGCCAGGCCGCCCCTCCGTCCCAGGGCACTCCCCCCCTGTGGACGGAGGTAAAGGGGAGGAAAAAGAAGGCTGGCCCCGGCCAGAAGGCGCCCGCCAGCAAGGCCGGTGCGGCCAAGCCTCCTTTACAATCCCCCTCCTCTGCCTCCAAGACTACGAGGAGGAGGAGGGCGCCGAACACCGCAGCGGTGTCGGTGACTTGTTCACCGGGCACCTACGCTGCGGTGCTCGGAGAGGTTAAGGCCAAAGTGTCTTTGGCCTCACTCCAAATCCCACAGCCCCGGCATAAGACAGCCCAGACCGGGGCTACAATCCTGGAATTCCCCGGACCCGAGGGGAAAGCCCAGGCCGACAGGTTGGCCACGTGTCTGGTCGACCTGTTCGGCAACAGGCCGGGAGTCAAAATCTCCCGGCCTCAAAGAATGGCGGAACTCCGGGTCCGGGGACTAGACCCCTCCTCCACCGCGGGGGAGGTGGCAGACGCGGTGGCTTCGGCCGGGGGATGCCCGGTCGAGGAAGTCAAGGCGGGAGATCCCAGGATCTCATTTAAGGGGCAGTGGACCTCTTGGGTTCGTTGCCCCCTAGTGGCGGCCGTTAAAGTCGCCAAGGCTGGGCATCTCAACCTGCTGCTCGTTAGGGCGAAGGTTGAGATGTTGGAGGCGCGCCCCCTCATTTGCTATGCCTGCATGAGAAGGGGGCACGTCAGGGCCGCGTGCCCCAATGGCGGCACTGATCTCAGTGGTCTTTGCTACCGCTGCGGTGTCGCCGGGCACGTGGCCAAGTCGTGCACGGCACCCGTCAGTTGTGCGGCGTGCCGGGCAGCTGGCTCTCCCTCAAACCACAAAATGGGAGGCCAGAGTTGTCGTCCTCCCCCTATCAAAAAGGGGAAGAAAGGGAAGGGGGGAAAGACTACCCCCCCTCCCAGAATAGTACCACCGAGGCAGCGATAACGGCGACGCCGTCCGGTATTGTGGGAAGGGCTTCCCCCCTTCCCACCCCCATGGAAGGAGTGGAGACACCCGCATCACCGGTCCCAGCCGGGGGTGTCTCCGAGGAGATAGACCTGCAGGAGGAGCCGGGGTATACTACCGCCGATGTCCACACGCCTCCTGCAGGCCAACATTAATCACGCCCGGCAGGCTCAAGATCTGTTCTTGGCAGATCTTGCCGGGCGTGATGCAGGTCTTGGGATCGCGGCGGAGCCATACAGGATTAATTATCGCGACCCAAATTGGGTCGCGGACGAACTTGGCTCCGTCGCGATCATACGAAGGCACTCCCCGCGGTCCCCTCCCATCTCCTTAATTGCGAGAGGGAGGGGCTACGTCCTTGCGCGATGGGGTGCCTTCGTGGTGGCAGGGGTCTACGCCCCGCCTAGCCTATCTCGTCCACAATTCCGAAGTTTATTACGGGCTCTGGGGGCTGGCATTCGCCGTTGCCGCCCCCATCCCATTATAGTGGCCGGGGACTTCAACGCCTGGAATCAGGCGTGGGGTTCCCGGTCCACTAATAGGAAGGGCGAGATAGTGCTAGATTGGACGGCGGAGGTGGATCTCCTGTTGTTAAACAGGGGATCCACCAGCACCTGTGTGCGCCCTCAGGGGGAATCCATTGTGGATCTCACATGGGTCTCCCCACAGGGCGCACACTTGGTCGAATCCTGGGCGGTAGTTACCGACCATGAGTCGCTTTCGGACCACCTCTACATCGAGGTGGTCCTCACGGCAACCCCCCAGGAGGTGCTGCTCCGCCGTCGGGCGCGGGGCAATAGACCCCTGAAGAGGTGGGTCCTGGGCAAGCTAGACCAGGACCGCCTCTTAGCGGCGGCCTCCGTCGAAACGTGGTCGACATCATCATCCGGCCACGTCGACGCGGAGGCCGAGGCCGCTGCAGTGGGGGGCATGGCGCGTCGAATTTGCGACGCGGCCATGCCCCGTTCCAGGCCCGCCCCTCGCCGGGCGGCGTATTGGTGGTCCGAAGAGATCGCGGAGTTACGGGTCACGGCTATCCGTGCCCGCCGCGATCTTCTGAGGACCCGCGCCCGGCTGAGGAGAGCGGGCAGGAACAATGTTGAGGAGACTGCGGTGGCTCACGAGGCGTACTTAGCCGCAAAGTACGACCTTCGTGCAGCCATCAGCAGGGCCAAGGCTAAGGCCTGGGACGAGCTTCAGTCAGAGCTCGACCGGGACCCTTGGGGGCGCGCTTACAGGCTGGTCCTGAACAAACTCAGGCCAGCCGCGCCCCCCATCGCGGAGAGCTTGACCCGGATTTCCTGGGCCAGGTGGTGGGGACCCTCTTCCCCTACAGGGATGTCGCGATCCCTGATAGGGTGGGCCCTCCCCCCTGGTCCGAGGAGTTCGAGGTGACCGGGCAAGAACTCTCCGACGCGGCTCGGAGACTGGGGGCAGCGAGTAAAGCCCCTGGTCCCGACGGGGTCCCCGGCCGCGTCTGGGCCTTAGCCTTTGGCGAGGTGAGTGCCCGACTGAGGGGGCTGTTCAATGCCTGCCTCAAGTCGGGCACATTCCCCTCCGCGTGGAAGAAGGCTAATTTGGTCCTACTTCACAAGGAGGGGAAGCCAGCGGAGCTTCCTTCGGCTTATCGACCGATCTGTCTGCTGGACGAGGTCAGCAAGCTTTTCGAGAGGATAATTGCTGGCAGAGTCGTCCAGCAGATCACGCGGAAAGGTCCGGATCTTAATCGATCGCAATACGGATTCCGAGAGGGCAGATCGACAGTGGACGCAATTTTGTCCCTTAAAGCCCTCTCGGACAGGATCGTTGGGGGAGGGAGGCGTGGCGTTGGCGGTGTCACTCGACATCGTCAACGCCTTCAACTCCCTCCCCTGGGAATACGTGGGGGAGGCCCTCGAACATCATGGCCTTCCCCCGTATCTAGTGGAGATCATCCGTGACTACTTCCGCGATCGGTCGCTCCAATTTCGCGACCAATTGGAGCGGATAAGCCGAAGGCCGATGTATTGCGGGGTTCCACAGGGGTCAGTCTTAGGCCCCCTATTGTGGAACCTCGCATACGATCGAGTGCTCCGCACGGCGCTCCCCCTGGGCTGTCATCTGCTGTGTTACGCAGATGACACACTCGTAGTGGCCCAGGGGGAGAATTGGGAAGAGGCCCGGGACGCAGCAAACTCAGCGACCCGGGCAGTCGTACGTTCCATTAGGTCCATGGGACTCGAGGTCGCCCCTGCCAAGACAGAGGCTACCTATTTTTATGGTAAAGCCAAGGGGCGACCTCCCCCTACCGAGATTTGGGTGGGGGAGGCACGTGTCCAGGTGGGGCCCCAGATCAAGTATCTGGGTCTCACCTTGGATGGGCTCTGGGGCTTTGAGCAACATTTTGCTCAAGTAGTCCCCAGAGCGGACAGGATGGCGGCAGCGCTAGGCCGCCTCCTGCCCAACGTGGGTGGTCCGGGTTCGAAAGTGAGAACCCTGTACGCTAACGTCGTGCAGTCGGTGCTCCTGTATGGAGCACCGGTATGGGCCGGGGCGATGGCGAAGAGTCGACGCAACAAAATGCTGGCACACCGCCTGCAGCGCCGACTCGCCATTCGCATTACCCGGTCCTACTGCACGACGTCGTTTGCAGCAGCCACGGCCCTGGCGGGCGTCATCCCGGTGGAGTTCCTCGCGGCCTCGTACGCCTCGGTGTACGAGCGTACGAGGTCCGGCGACGGCGCCGGGAGAGCCCGCCTCAAGCCAGGGGCCGTGGCGAAAAATTAGGCAGGACGCCCGTCGTGGGGCGGTACGCCAGTGGCAAGTTGTCCTGGGGGGCTCCACGGCGAGCCAGTGGACCATCCACGCCATCCGGCCCTGTCTGTTCAAATGGGCAGGCAGGCGCGGACACGGCCTGGGTTACCATCTGTCTCAGGTGCTGACCGATCATGGGTGCTTTTGGTCGGTACCTGAACAGAATTGGACGGGAACGTACGACACGGTGCCATCACTGTGCGGCCAGTGAGGACTCCGCGGAGCATACTCTGCGTGAGTGTGCCTCATGGGCTGAAGAGCGCGGGGTCCTCACTGCAGTGATCGGCGAGGACCTCTCCCTCCCAGCAGTCGTTAAGAAAATGCTGGAGGGAGAGGACAAATGGCGCTCCGTCTTCGACTTCTGCGTCAAAGTTATGACGCAAAAGGAGGCGGCGGAGCGCATAAGACGGGGGGAGGTGGAGATGCTCCCACCTCCCCCAGCAGACAGTGACGACGACAGCGGCGGTGGGGCCCCCCCTCCTCCTCTAATTAGGAGGAGGGTGCGGCGAATCCCTCACCGTCGCTTTGCCCATATAAGGGGCACGTGAGGGCCGCCGGGTCCCCGAGGGCCAGGCAATTCCTGGTCCAAGTAAAAATAGGGGGCCCGGCGGGTGGATACTCCCTCACAGGAGTTGGTTCCTACGGGGGAGGCCTCCCTCTTAAGGAGATGCTCCCCCGGTCTCTCCTCCACTATGGAGGATTGCGCGAAGAGGGCACAGGGCTCCACCATCAGGGGTGTTTGCACCCCTGGGGTTCCCTGTGCCCGCCCTCCCTCACAGGAGGTTCTTGGGGTTGAGGTCCTCGTAAGCGGTTGGGTTATGTCACGCCTAACTCAACCCGGAGTCTTGACCTCCCCCAGGGAAAGGACCCTCCCTTCTTAGGGGAGGCAATCCCTCTCCCACGAGAGGTTTCGCCGGGTCCCCGAGGGCCAGGAAATTCCTGGTCCAAGTAAGAACAGGGATCCGGCGAAGTTATACTCCCTAACAGGAGTCTGTTTCATACCGGGGGAGGTCTCCCCTAAGGAGATGCTCCCCCGGTCTTTTCTCTAATAGGAGGATTGCGTGGAGAGGACGCGGGGCTCCGCCATCAGGGGTGAATGCACCCCTGGGTGCTCCCCGCGTCCACCCTCCCTAACAGGAGGTATTATGGGGGTCGAGGTCCTCGACGGTTGATTGGGTTAGGTTTCTCACGCCTAACCTAACCCAGAGTAGACCTCCTCCCAGGGAGAGGGACCCTCCCCTTTTAAGGGAGGCAATCCCTCTCCCTCGAGAGGTTAAAGCCGGGAGAGAGAGCTCTCTCCCGGCAGAGGCTAGCCGAGAGCGGGGGCTCTCGGCTGACCTGTCCCCCATTACGGGTGGTGGGGGTTGTTGGAGCCCAACTCCCCCCCCCGATTATCAATCAAGAGCAGAGGCCCTGCCAATACGGGCCGGCCCGGGGGAGGGGGGAAGTATGCCATTGGGTGATTCCCCCCCCTCCCCCTATTAGGGCACGTGAGGCTATCCCGGTGAGGTTTTAGTGGGTATGCCGACTAGGTTAGGTTCTTTTCTGCCTAGTCGGAGACTCCCACATAACCTCTGGGGTTCCCCCGAACCCCAGGGGTATCCATAAAGGACTTCCTCATCGATACAAAAAAAAAAAAAAAAGGTCCCGGTCTTTCCCCTCCGTTGTGAGCCACCTTGCCGTGGTGGAGGGGCTCCCCCAGGAAATTCTCCTGGGGGTCTAAGAGCTCACACATGGAAGGAAAACCATGTTAAAAAACCCGGGCAGGTCGGGCTCGTGAGGAGGGTTATCCCAGCCGGCCTAGGAGTGGAGTCTCTGAATTAACCTCCCGTGGAAGACAACCACGTTAAAAAATTACAGTAATATGGATAGAGATGACAAGTAAGACGATAAACTTACCGCCCCAGGGATCTCGGAGCCCCAGGGGTCGGCGCGGGGGGGGGTAGTGTCCCGGCCCCTCCCGTGTCGTCATCGGACGACGGGCGGTGCGGGGGGTGCGGCGCAGGCCCCCCGCACTATCATGCGACTGCGGCCGCTGATGAGGCGTTTCGGACTCTGGTCCGAAACGTATGTTCCTGGCTCCTCCACTTGTTGGGGGAGCCTTCCTCGAGGTGTTCCTGCCCTGGGGGGTGCGCCCCCCAGGGCAGTTCGGGAGGCGTAGGCCCGGTTTCGTCCGGGACCTACGCCTCGGTAGTTCGACGTAAAGGGAGGCCTGCGTCCCCGTTCTGTCGGGACGCAGACCTCCCCGGAGGTGAGTGCCCCCCCCCAGGTGCTACAAGTGCCTGGGGCGGGGGCACATTCGAAGATGGTGCCCGTCCACCGTCGACCGGGGCAGTTCCTGCCTCCGGTGCGGCGGGGACGGGCACCATGTGGGGGCGTGTGCGGCACCGGCCGCACACTGCCCCAGTGTGCCGACGCGGGGCTACCCGCTCGCCACCGGATCGGTGGGAGCGGGTGCCCCGTGGTCCCTCCCCGTCGCGGGGGAGGGAGGAGGAAGCGGAAGAAGGGGAAGGGGGCTTCACCCCCTTCCCCGGTAGTACCTGGGGAGGAGCCCCCGCTCGTTGGGGTGTCCCCTCCCCAGCAGGAGGTTTTAAAGGTGGTGGGTTCTCCTTCACCGGAGAACCCACCCCTCCGAGCAGACTCCCCCATGGAGGTCGTCGCCGAGGATGGCGGTTTACCCGCCGAGTCGGTGGTGGCCTCCATGGGACCGGTTGTTGAGGGACCCCTTTCTGGGGCCCCTATGGAGGCGGATGGGGGAGAGGGGCAGAAGTTCCCTCTCCCTCTCTTGGAGGTTGGTGGGGAGGAGGGGGAGAAATCCTCCCCTCCCCCCGCTGAGGTAAGTGGGAGAGAGGAGGGGGACGTCAAACTCTCCCTCCTCCTCCCTACTGTGGGCCTTACTAGGCTCACAGAACAGGAGATGGGGGCGGCGCCCCTTTTGGACGTCGCCCCCTCGGCTACCAAGGTAGCCAAGAAGAGCGGCCACAAGGGGGGGACGAAAGTTCCCCCCCCAAAGCTGCAAAGACAGAAGGGGGGGTTGTGTCCCCCCTCCAATCAGAGGTAGCCGTGGCGTTCCCGGGACCGGCGTCGGTGGGGGGGGGGCGAAGGAGAGACCTGTCCCTGGACGCCATTATAACGGCTTACGAGCATGAAACCATCCCCCCGCCGCATGGCGTGCTGTGGGGGATGGTGCTCAAAGAGGTAGAACGCGGAGACCCCTGCGTCGCCAGGGGCCTCTGCAGGATCAAGGGGGGGAACACTGGCATCAATTTCGATGCCACTGTTCTCCCCCATGGTCACGAGAGTATTGATGTCGTGAAGGGCGCCGTCACTAGATTGGCGGCGGAGCACCCAGGCTGGGAGCTCCGCTGCCATGTGACGGCGATCCCTTTGCGATATCGGTGCCAAATAAAAGCTGCCAGAGAGGCTGCTAGAGAGGCTGTTAAAGAGGCCTCAACGCGGGCGTCGGGGGTAAATGCCGTTAAGGCGCCCCCCGACGTCCGCCTTGAGGCCAGGTTTTTCTTGAAAGGGGTGAAGGCCGGGGAGGGTCCTCCCTCCCCAACTGACCTTCACCCCAAAAAGAAAAAGAAGAAAAAGAGGTAATTGGGGGCGGGGGCCCCCAATTGCCTCTTGCCCCATTAAGACCCGGTGGCGGCCCCCCCTACTGTCGTCTAGGGGGGGGGGGAAGGTCGAGGTGTCCCGGCCTTCCCCGGTGTTGTATACTATTTAAAATGGGGAGGGAGTGTTTTGTCACTCCCTCCCCTCGGGATTGAGGCCATCATTAAGGCCATGCCTGAGGGGGGGCTGGATGAATGTCCTATGGTGATGCCCAGCCCTCCCTCACTAAAGGCTTGTGACGGACACCCCCAGGGGTTTTAGTGGGTATGCCGGAGGGGAACTTCTTTCCCCTCCGGTGAGTCCCACATAACCCGTAGAGGTCCACGCGGGCCTCTCGGGTATCCATAAAGGATTTCCCCTGGGTAAACAAAAAAAAAGGTCCCGGTCCCTCCCCTCCGTTGTGAGCCACCTTGCCGTGGTGGAGGGGCTCCCCCAGGAAACTCTCCTGGGGATCTAAGAGCTCACACATGGAAGGAAAACCATGTTAAAAAACCCGGGCAGGTCGGGCTCGTGAGGAGGGTTATCCCAGCCGACCTAGGAGTGGAGTCTCCGATATAACCTCCCGTGGAAGACAACCACGTTAAAAAATTACATTTTAATGGATAGAATGACGAACATAGAGAAGAACGTACCGCCCCAGGGGTCTCGGAGCCCAGGGGCCGGCGCGGGAGGGGTAGTGTCCAGGCCCCTCCCGTGTCGTCATCGGACGACGGGCGGTGCGGGGGGTGCGACGCAGGCCCCCCGCACTATCAGGCGACTGCGGTCGGTGAGGAGGCTCTTCGGACTTTGGTCCGAAGAGCGTTTATTTGGCTCCTCCAGTTATTGGAGGAGCCGGTTTCGAGGTGTTCCTGCTCTGGGGGGCGCGCCCCCCAGAGCAGTTCTGGAGGCGTAGGCCTTAGGTCCTATGCCTCGGTTGTTCGAGGTGTGGGGAGGCCTGCGTCCCGTTCTGTCGGGACGCAGACCTCCCCGGAGGTAAGTGCCCCCCCCCCCAGGTGCTTTAAGTGCCTGGGGCGTGGGCACATCCGTCGTTGGTGTCCCTCCGCTGCCAACCGGGGAAATTCCTGCCTACGGTGTGGCGCGGATGGGCACCATGTGGGGGCGTGTGCGGCGCCGGCCGCACACTGTCCCCAGTGTGCCGACGCGGGGCTACCCGCCCGCCACCGTATCGGTGGGAGCGGGTGCCCCGTGGTCCCTCCCCGTCGCGGGGGAGGGAGGAGGAAAAGGAAGGAAGGGGAAGGGGGCTTCACCCCCTTCCCCGGTTGTTGTTATTGGGGAGGGGAGGGGGGCCTCACCCCCCTCCCTGGTTGTTCCTGGGGAGGGACCCCCGCCTTTGGGCGGGGTGACTCCTCCCCAGGCGGATGTTCCCATGGAGGTCGTCCCTGAGGCCGGCTCGTGTGCTGGGTCGGAGGCGGACTCCATGGAGTGTTTGCCCTCCATGGGCCCCCCTTCTGGGAAGCCCATGGAGGTGGCGGAGGAGGAGGGGAGGGAGGGGGAATCCTCTTCCTCTCTATTGGGTGAGCGAGAGGGGAGGATATTTCTCCCCCTCTCCGCTATTGTGGAAGAAGGGGAGGAGGTGGGGGATGGCGATGATGCCAAGCTCTCCCGCCTCCTCCCCGCGGTCAGTCTTGGTCAGTCACGAGGCTGACCGAGAAGGAGTTTGGGGCGGCGGCCTTGTTGGACGCTGTTCCCTCGGTGGACAGTCGGGCTGGAGATGGAGGGGCACCCGAGGGTGACAAGGAGGTTCCCCCCTTCTTGTTGCGGCTTCGTATGCGGCTTCCGGAGGAGGGGAAGACTGTTCTTGCCGACTTGTGCATCCAGGAGGTACGGGGGGTTTCCCCCTCCCCTCCAGAGAATACCCCTAATGTACAAAATTCTGTACAGGAAAGTGGGGGGGAGGGGGGAACCCTCCAAAGGCAGGTGGAGGAGGCGTTGAGTGAGGTTCTCTTCTGCCAAGTTGGTAGGAAATGGGTGCCGGATGAGGCGGTGGGCTCGGCGATGAAGTCAATCGCCCTCCACAGACCTTCACTCTTGAATAAAAGGGTGAAGGTATTGGTGAGGCCCCCTCCCATCCGGTCCCCTGATATACGTGGTTCTCTCGCAGCTGGGTCTGGTGGGAGTGAGGGGAAGATTTCTTCTTCCTCCTCTTCCTCCCCTGCCTTGTCTGCGAGAAAGGGGAAAAGAAAGAAGAGATGACTGGAGGCGGGGGCCTCCAGTCGTCTCTTGCCCCAATAACATCTGGGGGCGGCCCCCCCTTACTGTCATTTAAGGGGGGGCGGGGGAGGGTCGAGGTGACCCGGCCTTCCCCAGTTTAGAGTATTTTAATACCGGGGAGGGAGTGCTATTACGAGACCCTGGCACTCCCTCCCCCCGAGATTGAGGCCTCCAAGTAAATTGGAGGCCAAGCCAGAGGGGGAGCTGGATGAATGCCATTTGGTGATGCCCAGCTCCCCCTCCTTAATGGCTAGAGATGGTCACCCCCAGGGGTTTTAGTGGGTATGCCGGAGGGGAACTTCTTTCCCCTCCGGTGAGTCCCACATAACCCGTAGAGGTCCCCCCGGGCCTCTTGGGTATCCATAAAGGATTTCCCCTGGGTAAACAAAAAAAAAAAAGGTCCCGGTCCCTCAGGGAGAGGGACCCTCCCTTCTTAGGGGAGGCAATCCCTCTCCCGCGAGAAGTTTAAAGCCGGGGGAGTGTTCTCTCCCGGCGGGGGCTAGCCGAGAGCGGGGGCTCTCGGCTGACCTGTCCCCCATTACGGGTGGTGGGGGTTGTTGGAGCCCAACTCCCCCCCCGATCTTTAGTTACGAGCAGAGGCCCTGCCAACATGGGCCAGCCCGAGGGGGGAGGGAAGCATGCCATTAGGTGATTCCCCTCCCTCCCTCAGTCAGGGCACGTGAGGCTATCCCGATGAGGTTTTAGTGGGTATGCCGACTAGGTTAGGTTCTTTCTGCCTAGTCGGAGACTCCCACATAACCTCTGGGGTTCCCCCGAACCCCAGGGGTATCCATAAAGAATTTCCTCATCGATAAAAAAAAAAAAGGTCCCGGTCCCTCCCCTTCGTTGTGAGCCACCTTACCGTGGTGGAGGGGCTCCCCTGGGAGAGATCCCAGGGGTCTAAGAGCTCACACATGGAAGGAAAACCATGTCAAAAAACCCGGGCAGGTCGGGCTCGTGAGGAGGGTTATCCCAGCCGACCTAGGAGTGGAGTCTCCGATATAACCTCCCGTGGAAGACAACCACGTTAAAAAATTACGTTTTATGGAAGAATGACTAAGAACGTGAAGAACGTACCGCCCCAGGGGTCTCGGAGCCCCAGGGGCCGGCGGGGGGGGGGGTAGAGTCCCGGCTCCCCCCACGTCGTCATCGGACGACGGGCGGTGCGGGGGGTGCGACGCAGGCCCCCCGCACTATTCAGCTACTGCGGAGTGTGGTGATTTCCTCCAGACCGTGGTCTGGAGGATTTTTGAGAAATTCCTCCTCTTTTTAGAGGAGGAATTCAGAAACAAGAGGTGTGCGTGCTCGGGGGGTTTTGTCCCCCCGAGCCGTCAGGGAGGCGTAGGACCGCGGTCCTACGCCTCGGTGGCTCGAGGCGTGGGGAGGCCTGCGTCCCGTTCTGTCGGGACGCAGACCTCCCCGGAGGTAAGTGCCCCCCCCAGGTGCTTTAAGTGCCTGGGGCGGGGGCACATTCGAAGATGGTGCCCGTCCGCCGTCGACCGGGGCAGTTCCTGCCTCCGGTGCGGCGGGGACGGGCACCATGTGGGGGCGTGTGCGGCGCCGGCCGCACACTGCCCCCAGTGTGCCGACGCGGGGCTACCCGCTCGCCACCGGATCGGTGGGAGCGGGTGCCCTGTGGTCCCTCCCCGTCGCGGGGGAGGGAGGAGAAAAAGGAGGAAGAGGAGGGTGGTTTCACCCCCCTCCCTGGTTGTGGCGACCCCCCTGTCAAAGGGGTCTTTGAGTGGGTTGGGTCCTCCTTCTTCTATGAAGGTGGACCCTCCCGTCGAGCCGCCTGATAGCGACTCGACGGTGATCGAGCAGGTGGTGGAGCGTGTCCCTAGTCCACCGCCGAGTACGTCTTTTGGCGGCTTGGCGGTGGAGGTGGAAGAGTCTCCCCCCATGGGGCCCCCGGTTTCCGGGTGTCCCAGGGAGGGGGACAAAAAAGAAAGGGAAGGGGGGGAGAGTTTTCTCCCCTCAACAGATGTTGAAGAGGAGGAAGGAGGGGAGAGTTCATCTCTCCCCTCTACGGAAGATGAGGAGGAGGAATCCGAGGGGTAGATAAGGGAGGAGATTAGGGATCTTTTCAAGGATCGCAAGCTCACCCTTCTCTCCCCCGAGGTCCGTCTCAGCCGTCTCTCAGAGTTTTTTCGACCCTGTGAGAATGAGGCTGAGATGGGTTTTGTAGTCAGAACGTTATGTCCAGAGGTTGGGGAGAAGTACGGGCGATATGACTCGGACTCTGACATGGACATTTCCGTTACTACTACAAAGGACCCCCCATCCAAGGATGGGGGGTCCAGGAAAACTAAGAGGAGGTGACACCTAGTGGCTCCCCCCCGAAGGCCGGGGAGATTGTCTCCTCGGCCCGAGCGGGGGGGGGGTCACGTTGGGGGAGGGTAGGGGCTCTTGTCCTCCTCCCCCAGTCACCTTCTCTTCTTCTTAGAAGAGGTAGGGAATAATATTGTGTTCCCTAGTGGGGGTCGGTCAGGAGCCGGGGCTCCTGACCGGCTCCAACCCCACTAACACCAGGGGTGGGGAAGGTTCCGGGGTGCCGGACCTTCCCCAGTATTCCATTCATGAGTACCCGAGGCAGGGGGAGGCAGGGGTCTCTGCCCTCTCCCCCTGCAGAGGCCGCTTCACGGCCATGCCCGAGGGGGAGCAGGACGAATGCCTGTAGGTGATACCCTGCTCCCCCTCACTTAGGCTTTAGAAGGCACCCCGGGGGGGTTTTAGTGGGTATGCCCGGAGGGGATCTTTCCCCTCCGGGAGACTCCTACATAACCCTAGGGGCTCCCCAGCGCCCCTAGGGTACCTATAAAAGGTTTCCCCCTCGTCAAAAAAAAAAAAAAAAAAAAAAGGTCCCGGTCCCTACTCCATTATCAAAAACGACCGCTGTGGCGGAGGAATGGACCAAGGTGGAGGGTAAGAAAAAGGGGAAGAAGAGGGACAAAAGCTCCACCAACCCCAATAAAGGGAAAACGACTGCGGCAGCGGCCACACCACAGGCGACCACTCCGCAGGGCAAAACCAGCCAATCAAAAAAGGCGGCTACAGGTGCGGCTGGAAAAGCCAAAGTTAGAATCCGTCCGACCGCGGTCCTACGCCTCGGTGGCTCGAGGCGTGGGGAGGCCTGCGTCCCGTTCCGTCGGGACGCAGACCTCCCCGGAGGTAAGTGCCCCCCCCAGGTGCTTCAAGTGCCTGGGGCGGGGGCACATTAGAAGATGGTGCCCGTCCACCGTCGACCGGGGCAGTTCCTGCCTCCGGTGCGGCGGGGACGGGCACCATGTGGGGGCATGTGCGGCGCCGGCCGCACATTGCCCTCTTTGTGCCGACGCGGGGCTACCCGCTCGCCACCGTGTCGGTGGGAGCGGGTGCCCCGTGGTCCCTCCCCGTCGCGGGGGAGGGAGGAGGAAACGAAGGAAGGGGAGGGGGGCCTCACCCCCCTCCCTGGTTGTGCGGATTGGGGGGGAAGCTTCTGTTTCCTCCTCTCCGGCGATGTTAGTGGCGGTCCCCGTTTTATCGGAGGAGCCGCACGAGGTGGAACCAGCGGCGGTTCCCTTTTCGAGGTCGTCGTTGGACTGGGATAGGTTGCGTCCCCCCATGGGGGAGCGAATGGAGGTGGAGCTCCTCACCGGGTCGTCGGGGGGTGTCGCGTCGGTGGAGGTCGAGGGTTCTGTCCCCGGTTCACCGGCGGTGGCGCCCTCTGGTGACTCGGTGGAGGTTGCTAGCGCACCTACCTCTGTGGGACCCCTAGTTTGGGAGTCCCCAATGGAGGGGGTGGAGGATGAGAGAGGGGAGGTGAGTCCTCCTCCTCTCATTCCAACAAGCTGCGAGGTTGTGGCACGGGGGTCTTTAATCCCCAATGTGAGCGGTACCCCTGGGGAGGTTTCACACCTCCCTGGAGTTACGGAGAAGGATGGGGCAGAGGCTGAGGATTCCATACTTAGGGGTCCGAAGCTTACCTGCCTTCACCCCTTTGTCCGTCTTAGCCGCCTTACTGATATGTTTATTAAGGCTAAGTTGCCTTGGGAGGTGGACATCATAAGAGCGGCTATGGAGGAAGCTAGGACGGAGGCGAAGGCTCTGATTCAGTCCGAGAATAATCGGACTTCTGCAAAGCTCCTTTCTCCCATAAAGGGTCCCCCCCTTAAGGGGGGTAAAAAGAAAGGGATAAAGAAGGTATTGTCAAGGAGTGACAGTAGTGGTTCCCCCTCCTTGAGGGCCGGGGAATTTTTCGCCGGCCTGATGGGGGGGGACACACATGGGGGGAGAAGTTCTGTTCTTCTTCCCCCAGTCATCCCTTGACAAAAAAGGGAAATAAGGGGAGTTTCTTTATATTCCCCTTAGTGGGGGTCGGTCAGGAGCTGGGGCTGCTGGCCGGCTCCAACCCCACTAACACCAGGGGGGGGAAGGTTCCGGGGTACCGGACCTTCCCCAGTACTCGAGGCAGGGGGAGGTAGGGGTCTTTGCCCTCTCCCCCTGCAGAGGCCGTTAATGGCCATGCCCGAGGGGTGGAAGGACGAATGCTTATGGCGATACCCTTCCACCCCTCATTTTGGGCCAAGGATAGGCACCCCGGTGGAGTTTTAGTGGGTATGCCCGGAGGAGGTGTTTTCTCCTCCGGGTGAGTCCCACATAACCCCAGGGATCCCCCAGAATCCCTGGGGTACCTATAAAAGGTTTCTCCACCGTCACCAAAAAAAAAAAAAAAAAAAAATAAAAAAAAAAAAGGTCCTCGTTGAAATACTTGGGCCTCATCCTCGACAGCAGTTGGTCCTTTAAGGAACATTTCGCCGCAATGGGCCTCCGAGTGAGAAAGGAGGTGGCCAATTTCGGCCGCCTCCTGCCCAATCTCGGGGGCCCGAGGGATGGTTGCCGCCGCCTCTATGCGGCGGTCGTAGGGTCGATCGCACTTTACGGTGCCCCCGTGTGGCATAGAGAGCTAAGGGCCAACAACAGAACCGCCATGTTGGCGGTTCAAAGGATGTTGGCCCTTCGCCTAGCACGGGGGTACCGGACCGTCGCACTGGAGGCGGCGCTGGTGATGGCCGGACAACTCCCTTGGGATGTCCAGGCCGGAGTCCGCGCGTCCATATACGAGTGGCGCGCGCGGCTCCGTGCCGGGGGAATCCGGCCATCACCGCGAGCAATTGCGGCGAGACAGGACCAACTGCGACAGCGCGCAGTCCAAAGTTGGAAGGACGAACTAGTCCACTGTAGGAGAGGACTGCGCGCTGTCGGGGCGATCCGGCCAGTTCTGGCCGAGTGGATGGATCGCCCCCACGGCGGACTCCAATACAGGTTGGTGCAGGTACTCACAGGCCATGGTTGTTTTGGCGAGTACCTGCACTACAAAGCAAAGAGGGAGCGCACCACTAAGTGTCACCATTGTGAGGAGGTGTTGGACACGGCGCAGCACACTTTAGAGCATTGCCTTGCTTGGGCAGAACTGCGCCGTGTCCTAACAGAAGTTTTAAGAAAAGAGAGAAGGAGACTGGGAGTTGAAGAGGAGCTTGGGGGGGAAGACCTCTCGTTACCGGCCATAGTGAAAACGATGGTCCGGAGCGAGAGGTCATGGGGTGCAATGGCCTCCTTTTGCGAGAGCGTGCTCTCGCAAAAGGAGGCAGCCGAACGGGATCGGGAGGTCGACCCCGACGCCGATCCCGTTCGCAGAAAGAGGAGGGGGCAGAGGAGGCGGCAATTCGCCCGCCTCCTCTGATCCGCCAATATAGTGCGGTCCCCCTCCTCCCCACACGAGACGCGACCGGCAAGTGCGGGGGCACTTGTCGGCCACTAAGCGTCTCGGAGTGGGGGGCGGCCTTGCTCGGTGGTTCGGCAACGTCGCCCCAGTCGGGGTCGGGGGGGTGGGGGGGGAGGCGCGCGTTTTTTCAAGCGTTAATCCCTCCCTTCGCCCCCTCTTCAGAGAAGGGTCCCTCCTCCTCTTGCATCGTTCTACCTCCCAGTCCCTTCGTGGGAGGGGAGGAGGGGTGCAAGTGGGGGGAGGGACACTGTGCGTTGGGGGACACCGGTAGTATGCCGGTTGCGTTCCCGGGGTCCCCCAACAACGCACGAGGAGGGCCACCGTAGGGTTTTAGCCGGTAAGAGTCCGGCATAACCTGCTCCCTCCCCCGGGGGAGCGGGTATCCATGAGGATTTCCCTACGATAAAAAAAAAAAAAGGTTCCCCTCCGTTGTGAGCCACCTTGCCGTGGTGGAGGGGCTCCCCTGGGAGAGATCCCAGGGGTCTAAGAGCTCACACATGGAAGGAAAACCATGTTAAAAAACCCGGGCAGGTCGGGCTCGTGAGGAGGGTTATCCCAACCGACCTAGGAGTGGAGCCTCCGATGTAACCTCCCGTGGAAGACAACCACGTTAAAAAATTACAATTATATGGAAGAATGACGAAGAATATGAAGAACGTACCGCCCCAGGGGTCTTGGAGCCCCAGGGGCCGGCGAGGGGGGGGGGTAGAGTCCCGGCTCCCCCCACGTCGTTATCGGACGACGGGCGGTGCGAGGGGTGCGACGCAGGCCCCCCGCACTACTCTGCTACTGCGGGGTGTGACGGGGTCTTCCGGACTTTGATCCGGAAGGCCGTTGAGATGTTCCTCCTCCTTTTAGAGGAGGAAATTGGTTGTAAGAGGTGTGCGTGCTCGGGGGGTTTCGCCCCCCCGAGTCGCTCGAGAGGCGTAGGCCCGATTCTCGGGTCCTACGCCTCGGTGGTTCGAGGTGTGGGGACGGGCCCCATTCTGTCGGGACGCAGACCTTCCCGGAGGTAAGTGCCCCCCCCAGGTGCTATAGGTGCCTGGGCCGGGGGCACATTAGGAGATGGTGTCCGTCCACCGTCGACCGGGGCAGTTCCTGTCTCCGGTGCGGCGGGGACGGGCACCATGTTGGGGCGTGTGCGGCGCCGGCCGCACACTGCCCCCAGTGTACAGACGCCGGGCTACCCGCTCGCCACCGGATTGGTGGAAGCAAGTGCCCTGTGGTCCCTCCCCGTCGCGGGGGAGGGAGGCAGAAACGGAGGAAGGGGAAGGGGGCTTCACCCCCCTCTCCGTTTGTACCTGGGGAGGGGCTCCCGTCCTTGGACGGGGTGTCTCCTCCCCAGGAGGAGGTTATGGAGGTGGTGGGCTCTCCTTTGCCGGAGAGTCCACCCCTCCGGGCGGATTCCCCCATGGAGGTCGCCACCGAGACAGGCGGTTCATTCGCCGAGACGGTGGTAGCCTCCATGGGGTCGGTTGTTATGGGGCCCCCTTCTGGAGTTTCCGTGGAGTTGGAAGGGGGAGAGAGGGAGGAGTTCCCTCTCCCCCCCTTGAAGGTTGGTGGGGAGGAGGAGGAGAGATACCCCCCTCCCCCCGTTGAGGTGAGTGGGAGAGAGGAGGGGGATGCTAAACTCTTCCTCCTCCTCCCTACTGTTATCCTTTTGAGGCTCACAGAGCAGGAGGTGGGGGCGGCGGCCCTTCTGGACGCCACCCCCCTGGTTAAAATGGCCAGAAGAGATGGGGCCAAGGGGGGAACTGAGGGGAGGTCCCCCACAAGGCGGAGATAGAAGAGGGGGGTGGTGTTCCCCCCCTCAAGGGTAATGCTGGTGGCGTTCTCCCGGGGCCGGTTTCTGGGAGGGGGTGAGGGCTGAGGGGGGGAAACCAGTCTCCTTCACCCTCCTCCACCGCCCGTCTTACAGAGTCGTCCGGTCCTGGGACGATGTCATCAGTAACATGGAGCACCAGGTCATCCCGCCAGAACACCCGGTGGTGTGGGCCATGCTCCTAGAGAGAGTTAAACGCGGAGACCCTCGCGTTGCCGAGGGTCTCCGCAAAATCAAAGGAAGGACCGATGGCATCAATTTTGATGCCATCGCCCTTCCAGAGGGCGCCGATAGCATCGACTTGGTGAGGGATGCCGTCACGAAATTGGTGGCGGAGCACCCAGGATGGGAGCTCCGCTGCCACGTGACGACGATCCCTGTCGAATATCGGCGCCCAAAAGTCGCAAAAGTCGCCTCCACGCAGGCGTCGGGGGTAGGTGCCGTTAAGGCGCCCCCCGACGTCCGCCTGGAGGCAAACAAGTTCTTCTTGGAAGAGGTGGAGGAGGGGGAAGGTCCTCCCTCCCCAGTGGACCTCCACCCCAAGAAGAAGAAAAAGAAGAACAAGGTAAAGGGGTGACTGGGCTTCACCTTCCTAGCCCCCCACAACATCGGGGGGCATTTGTGGTTTTCCCTCCTCCTAACATCTGGGGGGATTGGGGGGGAGCATTATCGGCCGGCCGAGAGCGGGGGCTCTCGGTCGCGCCGATCCCCCCCCAGCGTGGTGGAGGAGGAGCCGCTGGTCACGGCTCCTCCTCCAAATTACGGGTAGCGGCCTGTACGGACTTCATCCGTGCAGGCCAGCCCGAGAGGGGGAGAGAAGCATGCCATTAGGCGATTCCTCTCCCCCTCTCATTAAGGGCTTGGTTCGTTTGACCCGGGGGGGTTTTAGTGGGTATGCCGGCTAAATACGGTGAGTCCCACATAACCCGAGGGGTTCCCCCGAACCCCTCGGGTATCCATAAAGGATTTCCCCCTCGACAAAAAAAAAAAGGTTAGATGAGGCTGATTATCAGTCTAACCGATTCGCCTGACCTAGCCCTCGGGACTCCCCTGCCATGGGTGAGGGAGGGGGAGCTTCTCTTCCCCTCCCCCTAGGAGCACATGCTGGGGGGGTTCACTCCCTCCCAGCGGGAGCCAGCCGAGAGCGGGGGCTCTCGGCTAACCTGTCCCCCAGTAGGGTGGTGGGGACCGTTGGAGCCCGGCTTCCCCCCCCCCCAAATTAACAATTGTTAATTACGTGACGAGGCCCAAGTCACAAAGGGTCAGCCCGAGAGGGGGAGAGACGCATACCGTTGGGTGATTCCTCTCCCCCTCTCAGTCAGGGCTTGGGAAAGCTACCCCGGGGGGGGGGGTTTAGCGGGTATGCCGGGAAGCTCACTTGCTTCCCGGAGACTCCCGCATAACCCGAGGGGTTCCCCCGGACCCCTCGGGTATCCATCAAGGATTTCCCCCTCGACAACAAACAAAAAAAATGGGGGGCCCAGGACCTTCTCATACAAACTATGAGGGAGACACATGCCTCCCTGGCGATGGTAGCAGAGCCATATCGGGTTGAGGGAGACCTCCGGTGGTGGACATCGACGGAGCGATCGCCAACGGTGGCCGCGTTCAGGCCTGATGTGGGAGACGGTGCTGGCACTAAGTTGCTGGAAAGAGGAACAAACTATATTGCGGTGGAATGAGGGGGAATAATAGTAATCGGAACATACTTCTCCCCCGCGAAGACGGTACATCAATTCGAGCAGTTTCTAGATAGCATTGTTCCGATCGTCAACAGGTATATCTGGGGGCCCCTCTTGGTGCTCGGCGATTTCAACGCCAGGTCCAGGCGTTGGGACGTTAAGGCGAATGGCCAGGGGGGGGGGTGTGCTGAGCGAATGGGCGGAGGGCCTGGGGCTCTGCCTGCTGAATGACGGGGAGACCCCGACGTGTGTCCACCCACGGGGGAAATCCGCGGTAGATGTGACGTGGGCAAGCCCGGCGGCGGCCCGCAGAATCACAAAATGGAAGGTAGAAACGGAGATGGAAACCTTATCAGACCATCGATACATATCCGTCACGATTGGCCTCCCGCGGGACACTGGGGCCAGGAGACGGGACCCCTTCCCTAGATGGAGATGGAAAGAAGCAGACATGGATCGGCTCCGGGCTGGGGTGCAAGTAAGGCTATGGCCTGGACCGGGACAATCAAGGGAGCAGGGAGAAGAGATGGCCGGCTGGCTGCAGGAGACGCTGCATCAGGCAACTGATGCAGCAGTCCCGCGGGTGCGAGGTCCTGGCCGTTCGAGGACTGTCTATTGGTGGAGCGGGGAGATTGAGGAATTGCGTAATCAAATAGGGCGTGGAGGAGGTTAGCCAGGGCCGGAGGAAGGGCTCCACCGGAAGAACGAAGGAAATTAGGAGAAGACCATAAACAAGCGAGAGGAGCCCTGAGGCGATAAGGATGGCCAAAAAGAAAGCGTGGGATGAGTTGCTGGCCCCATGGACCAGGACCCGTGGGGGAGGCCATATAAAATGGTATTAAACAAACTGCGGACACCGGGGCCACCGATATGTGAGTCCCTTCCGCGGGAGGAAGTCGAGGAGATCCTGGCCCATTTATTTCCAGAAAGGCCTAGGGTCAAGGGGCAGAATATAGCTGTGGAATGGAGTGAAGAGTTGGCGGTTTCAATTCAGGAGATGGAAGAGGCGACGAGGAAAACGAAGAGGGGGAAGACACCCGGCCCTGATGAAATTGTGAGTGGTGCGATTGCGGGCACGATGGGCCTCCTGGCGGAGGAATGGGCACGTTGCTTCACAGCGTGCCTGAGGCAAGGATGCTTCCCCCGCCTTTGGAGGAGGGCTCGGCTCGTGCTGTTGAGGAAGGAAGGAAAACCAGAAGGAAGACCATCATCGTATAGACCTATATGTTTGCTGGACGAAGGAGGGAAGCTCTATGAAAGAATTATCGTAAGGAGGATTCAGGAGTTCTTGGGACAGACGGAGGGTTTATCACCCAACCAGTTTGGGTTTAGAAGAGGAAGGTCAACGGTGGAGGCGATACTGGCTCTGCGGGAGGCGATTCAGGAGGGACTGAGCGAAGGGGGTGCAGTCCTGGCGGTTGGCATTGATATTGCTAATGCCTTCAACTCCCTTCCCTGGAATGTCATCAGGCAGGCGATGGAAGAGAAGGGGGTACCAGGGGGTACCTCAGGGTCACGATAGTTGACTACTTGAATGAAAGGAGCCTGACATATGCAGATGCGGAGGGTAAGGTTCGGACGCGTCAGATTACATGCGGCGTTCGGCAAGGATCGGTCCTTGGTCGTACTCCGCGTCCTCCGGGAGCGGCTCCCGGAAGGATGCCGGGCGTTGTGTTATGGGGATGACACCCTTGTGGTCGCGGGTGGGAAAACATTTGGGGAGGCCAGAGCGAAGGCAGAGTTGGCCGTTGCTGTCATTGCCGGAGCTATACGGGACCTGGGGTTGGAGGTCTCCCTTCCAAAAATAGAGGCGGCAGTATTCGTGAGGGGAAGGGAAAGAATACCGGGTGGAATGATACAGGTAGGGACAGCTCAGATCAACGTCGCCAGATCGATGAGGTATTTAGGTTTAATAGTGGACAGCAGATGGAAATTCAGAGAGCACTTTAGGATCTTACTTCCGAGAGTCGAGAGGATGGCGGCGGCCCTGGGAAGGATCATGCCGAACTTGAGGGGGCCAGGCGAGCGACGTAGGCGATTGTACGCGGGGGTTATGCACAGCGTGATTATGTATGGTGCACCGGTGTGGGCCCGCGCGTTGAAAGAGGACAAATACCTGATGGTGAGTGTAGAAAGGGTACGAAGGAAGATCTCGTTAAGGGTCATTTCGGCCTATCGGACGGTGTCCCACAGGGCCGCCGCCATCCTCTCCGGGACGGCCCCGGTGGATATTATGGCAGAGAGATATAGGCGGATCTATGAAAGAGTTAGGCAAAAGGAGCAAGAAAGATGGACTCCTCTCCCAGTGAGGGAGAGGAACGCAATTAGAACGCAAGAACACAATCGGGCCGTGGGGAGATGACGTGCGCCCCTCGCAGCCGAGAATAGAGGGGGCCCCGGGGCCAGGGTGGTAGAGGCCTTGACCCCAAGACTGGTTAGATGGGAGAGCAGAACGGTTGGAGCGCTCACGTTCCGTGTTACACAGATTATCACGGGGCATGGGTGCTTCAACTCGTTCCTGTTCAGGATAGGTAAGGCCGGATCCCCTGCGTGCGCGCACTGTGAGGGACCGGAGGATTCGGCCCAGCACACGCTCGAGGAATGCCCGGCGTGGGCTCGAGAAAGAGAGGAGCTAATAAGGGGAGTGGGGCCCAACTTGGATCTGGGCCCACTGTTAGAGAAAGCGACTGGCTCTGCGGAGGCGTGGAAAAGTTTGGCCCGATTCTGCGAGCGAGTGATGAGAGAGAAGGAGGAGGCAGAGAGGAGGTGGCAACAGGCCCCCCCTCTGCCGGTAGCGACTCCGCTGAGGCACGGCAATGGCAATGACAGCAACAGGGCAGGAAGTTGATCATAAAATAGTCTAGTCTAGTCATTCTTCAGTATCACTTACCTCAGTTATTGTTTATTTATTTATTTATTATTTATTTATTTTATTTTGTTTATTTTATTTTGTTTACTTATTTAGTTATTTATTTATATATCTACACATTTACGTTTTATTTATTTATTTGTTTATTTACCTATTTAATTTATTTATTTAGTTATTTTATTGTATTTATTCTCGTTTATTTATCAGTCATTTATTTATATTATGTGAGGACTGGCTCATGATTGTTTGATTAACTGAAGGTGGGTAGTATTGTTGCGCGGCGAAATTAATTAACTGAAAGGTCTCGACGGTGAAGAAGAGATTAGCTCTATCGAGGGCGGGGACCGCCGAAGTATGTGAGAAGCTCCCGGGGTCCCCGCCGTAACTCCTAGGCAGGATAATTGCCTGAGGGGGGGTAGGTTTTTAGTGGGTAGGCGATGGGGGTAGTATCTGTCGCGATGTATCCTACATCGAATCCCACACTACCCGGGTGTACGGGCACCCGGGTGTCTTCTGACCCTTGTGCCGGGGACGACGGGGTCAGGTTAGGTCGGAGACCTGCCCCTGGTCAGGATTGGTCAGGTCAGACCCCGGCGTCGTCGAATCAAGGGCTAGATCAAGAAGATTTTCCCCTCCTCCGCCAAAAAAAAGGTGGAAGAGAAAGGGATTTTACCGCCGAGTCAAACGGGTTTTAGAAAAGGGATGGGGACAATAGACCAGATTTATGTGTTAAATTTTTTGATAAATAAGGAGGTAGCGATGAGAGATGGAAAATTGGTAGTGTTGTTTTTAGATATGAAGGCGGCTTTTGACTCGGTGGATAGGGAGATTTTATTGTAGGGTATGAGAAAAAGGGGAGTGATAGAAGGCTTGGTAGTGAGGTGTGAGGAGGTGCTGAGGGAGACGGTGAATAAAGTGAGGGTGGGGGAGAGAGAAGGGGGAAAATTCTGGACGGGTAGAGGGGTGTTCGCTAAGTCTGTGCTTATTCACGCTGCTGTTAGCGGATCTGGATGGAAGAGTTGGAAAAAGGGGGTTGGGGAGGGGTAAAAGTAGGAGGAAGAAAAATTTTTTCGTTGGCGTACGCGGATGATGTGGCAGTAATAACGGATAGTGAGGGAGGGATGAAGGGAATGATAAGAGTGCTGGAAAAATATGTGGAAGGGAAGGGCTTAGAGGTGAATGTGGAGAAGACGAAAGTGATGAGATGTAGGAGGGGAGGAGAGAGGTGGAAGAAGGTGGTTTGGAAGTGGAAGGAGAGGGAAATGGAAGAGGTTAAAAAGTTCAAATATTTAGGGTATACGTTGACAGCAAATGGAAGACAGGAAGAGCAGGTAAAGGAGAGAGTGAAAAAAAGAGTGGTGGTGATGAGAGAGGTATGGGGGATAGGAAAAAGGAAGTTTGGAAGGGATTGGGTAAGGAGAATGTTGTTCGATAAGTTAGTATAGGCAGTAATGGGATATGGAGTAGAGATATGGGGGTAGAAGGAAAGGAAAGAAATAGAGAGGGTACAGGATAGATTCATAAAGTGGGTGGTGGGAGTGGAGAGGTATACGCCGGGGTACATGGTAAGGGAAGAGTTACAAAGGGATAAGTTAAGAGGGAGGGCAGGATTGACAGCATGGGGGTATGAAAGGAAATTGGGGGAGGGAGGAGAGGGAGAGTTGGCCAGGTTGTGCTGGGGAGAAGTAAGAAAGAGAGCAAAGGAGGAAAAAGTGATGGGACATTGGGAAGAGGAGAGGAGAGGATTTTTTGAGAAAAGGGGATGGAAACTGGGAGGTGGAGAATTTAAGAGAAGGAAGGGAGTTGAGAGAGGAGGATTTAGTTGCGAGGGAGAAGAGATGGTAGGAAAGGGAAAGGTGGGAAAAAATAGGGAAATCAAAGTATAAATGGTATAGTAAGGTAAAGGGGAAAGGGGTACCGGAATATTTGAGGAAGAGATAGACGGAGGAAAGATGGCAAAGGATAGCGAGATTTAGGCTAGGAAATGGGATGAGGGGAGGTAAATATTGGGAGAGGGAAGAGAAAAGGAGGTGTCAGGGTTTGTGAAGGGGAAGAGGAGACATGGGAGCATGTGTGGGAAGAATGCATGAATTGGGGAATGGAGAGAGGTTGGCAAGAGATGGTGTATGAGGTGTTAGGGGAGGGAGGAGACCCCTCCGTTGTGCGCCACCTTGTCGTGGTGGAGGGGCTCCCCCGGAAATCTCCGGGGGTCTAAGAGCGCACACATGGAAGGAAAACCATGTTAAAAAACCCGGGTAGGCCGGACCCGTGAGGTGGGTGAAGCCAACCGGCCTAGGAGTGGGGGGCTCCGAAATAACCCCCCGTGGAAGACAACCACGTAAAAAAATTACATTTTTCATGGACGTAATGACTTTAACGAGAAATGACGTACCGCCTCAGGGGTCCCGGAGCCTCAGAGGCCGGCGTAGGGGGGGTATGGTCCCGGCCCCCCCTATGTCGTCATCCGCCGACGGTGCAGGGTGTGCGACGCGGGCACCCCGCACTATTCGGCTACCGCGGATACTGCCCTCTTGACGGCTGTCTTGAGGGTAGTTGAGGAGCTCCTCCATTTTTTGGGGGAGCGGAAAAACAACGCCGAGGCGTGTTCATACGCTTCGGTAGTAAGGAGGGGAGGGAGGTCTGGGTGTCCCACACGGACGGTGGGCACCCAGACCCCCTCGGCAGTGTGTGTGTCCTCCGCCAGGTGCTTTCGGTGCCTGGCGCGGGGGCACACCCGGAGGTCGTGCCCCTCTGTCCCGGACCGGAGTGCCTGTTGCCTCCGGTGCGAGGCAGAGGGTCACCAAGTCAGGGCGTGTGCGGCGAAAGCCGCACATTGCCCTGCCTGTGAGGAGGCCGGGCACGTGGCGTCCCACTGCATAGGTGGGCCCACGTGCCCGGTGGTCCCTCCTCTTAAGGGAGGAGGATGTAGGAGGAGAAGGAGGAACAGAGGAGGGGGGTTACACCCTCTCCTGCTGTACCTGGGGAGGCGCCCCCGCCGGTCGGGGTGTCTCCTCCCCAGGTGGAGGTTATGGAGGTGGATTCTCCCCTGCGGGAGGATCCGCCCCCTGGGATGGATTCTCCCGCAGGGGAGATTATGGATGTGGATGCCGCCACCGAGTCGGTGGGGAGTTTGTCTCGTGCTGACTCGGTGGTGGCCACTGTTGGGTCTGCCCCCGAGTCGGCGTGGGATTTGTCCCCCGCGGACTCGGTGGCGGACATTGGGGAGTTGTCCCCCTCTGCGGGGCTCCCAGTTGGAGCTCCATTGGAGGTACAGGTGGTGGGAAAATGTTCCACATTTTCTACCTGTAACAAATATTCCATTAGACTATATGCACTTGATATGTTTAGGAGTTATTAAAAAAATGATACTACTATGGATAAAAGGTCCACTTTCTGTACGTTTAAATACAAGATCTATTAATAATCTAATATCACATCTACTAATTTTACTTAGGAATACTACACCACCTGATTTTGTTAGAAAACCCAGATCAATAAAAGATATTATGCAATGGAAAGCTACAGAATTTTGAAATTTTTTATTATATATAGGTCCTGTTGTATTGAGAAACATATTACGAAAAAAATATATATTCATTTCCTCACGTTACATGTAGCTATAACAATTCTTACACGTCAGAAGTTATATCAAAAAGAACTGATAAATTTTGCTGAAGCTTTACTACATAATTTTGTTGAGTCATTTGAAATATTATACGGAAAACAATATACAGGGTGTCCCTAAATTCGCGCCCACGGAGTACAAGGCCTGATACTTTAGGCTAAAAGAAATAACTTTTTCCTTTAGCAAAATTGCGTGCGATAAGTAGTTTTTGAAGGAGAGCAAGTTGAAGTAAACCAATAGGCGTTCTAGTGTAAGTGGCGCTCAGGGCCGGCGCGCGCGCTTCGCTCACTTGTATCAAATTCTTGACTAGTATTTACAAGTAATGTTAAAACATTAATGCTTTGTTATAATTAGTTTACTATGAATTTATTTTTATCTTAGTTATGATTTTATTTTAATTATACATATAATTAGTTAGATTATACTTAAGACTCAAATAATAAGAATCAATTTGAATACTGAACGGTGATCTTTTTCCATATTGTATTCTTTAAAAAGTGAATAATTAACAAAATAAATATTGCTTTTATTTCTTACGTAATAAAAGATAAAAGAATGTTTGATTTCGTAGATCTATCTGAAAATAGAGACAAACGTAAATAGTAATGCATTAATGTTATGTTATGTTATGTTATGTTATGTTATGTTTAGTTTAGCATTAATGTTTTAACATTACTTGTAAATACTAGTCAAGAATTTGATACAAGTGAGCGAAGCGCGCGCGCCGGCCCTGAGCGCCACTTACACCAGAACGCCTATTGGTTTACTTCAACCTGCTCTCCTTCAAAAACTACTTATCGCACGCAATTTTGCTAAAGGAAAAAGTTATTTCTTTTAGCCTAAAGTATCACGTCTTGTACTCCGTGGGCGCGAATTTAGGGACACCCTGTATATCGCATAATGTGCATAATCTTTTATATATTTGTTCTGATGTAAAAATATATCCACTACTTTTAGTGTTTTCCGTTTCGAAAATTACATGATATTTATTAAGAAACGATTATGAAAAAATAAAAAATTATTGCAACATTTGATTAACAGATACAATGAAATTGAACAGTAATTTCTTATTTGTAGAACATGATAATAATAAGATGTTATATACATGTAAATATTTACATAATAATGGTCCAATTCCTAATAATATAGACGTTGAATTACAGTATTTTTTTATATCAAATGGAAAATTTATTATTAATTGTAAAAGTTTTTCTAATAATTGCTGTATACTAAAAAATGGTGAATCCATTCTGATTGTTAACGTTATACAAAAAAAAAAGATAAAGATATTTGTGTTATTGGTAAAAAATTAAAATATATAAAAGATTTATATAAATCATCCTGTCCATCCAGCAATTTCGATGTTAAAGTAATGACAGTATGTAATAATAACATTTATTCTTAGCCAGTTGCGGATGTCGTGTGTAAAGCATGGAAAATTCCTTATGGAAAAGATACTAATATTTTTGCAATTTTCCCTCTTAATCATGAAATGTAATTTTGTACGTTATTAATCTACATATTTCCATAATAAAATATAATGTATATTTACACTACTATATCATCTATACCATGTCATATGTTGTGCAACGCAGAGAAATGGACAACAATAAATTTATAATTGCTGAATTTAATGACGGTCTGCAGTTGATACCTTCAACATGGTTCAATGCAAATACGTTAACAAATATTTGGCTTAGTCACTTTAAAACAAAATTGCGCATTAATAAAGCTATAGTTACAAAAGAGATGCCACGAGAGAAATCAGATTAAGAGAATTTGCCAAAGAAAATTTTTGGCATTGCAAGTAAAGGAATAATATTACACAAATTTGTGTTTGTTATTACAAATTATTATAATTTTTTTCATAATTTTATTTTATATTATTTAGACACTTATGAAGAGGGTATGCAAAAATTACTTTTAGCGGAAGATACATCAAATATTGATGATGATAATATATCGTCCAACGAAGTAAGAGAACGAGAAAAAAAAGAAGGCGTATAAAAGCTAAAAAACAAATATCATCCTCCTCTGAAGAAGATATATTCGTATGATAAAGAAAACAGTGTTACACGAGAAAAAATTCTACCCACTCTTCCACAGAAACAAAATTTTATATCGACTGACAGAGAGCAACCAGGACCATCTACACATCTTACTAGAAATGTATTATGCGAAAACACATTGTCTAATGCAGTAAACATAAATGGTGAACATTAGTTACAATTTATTAACATTAGATGATATTCGTGAGAAAATATTAATAGTAATTTGTTTTTGTACGTTATTAATAGTAATATTATTTATTTTTCAGATATTGATGATAACAACAAAATTCTTACAAAAAGTAACATATTTTTTCCAACAAATTCTGTTTCACATACTAAAAGTGAAAATCTATATACTTATGGAAAGTTCTAAAAATATTTATAGTTTTTTATATATTTCATATATTAAAAAAGTATTCATATATGTTGTTACATTATATATAATAGTAAACACAGCGATATTCATAACCATTATACTTTATTTAATTCATTATTTTATTATTGAATTTATTATCTAATTAATTAATTACAGAATTTAAGAAAATAATGCTAGGAAAGTTAAATAAAATATTATATAAATTGGATACTGTTGAGAATAGGTTGGAAAAATTTTTTGAGAAGAAAGAACAATATTTGAATCAGCCTTATATTACACAAAAAAGTAACATTCAATTACCAATATCTACATTTCAGGAAATGATATCGTTCGAAGAACAGTTGCAAGATATTAAATTCAAGGAAGATGTGGTATAACATATTGCAACTTTTTAGTTTTATTATAGAATATCTTTTTATGCTTACAATATCATTTAAGTGACAATTTCATATTACCTTTCATTATATTTTTTTTGTCGTAAAATCATGAAATTTTAATTTACCTGTTACACATTTGTATAATGAACAGTGATTAAATAATCTATGCAAAGAACCGTTAATCAGATCTTACATTTAAGACTATCTTGAGCTTATTTTTCAGATGCTGTACGTACATTTTTCATTAGTTAAAAAGTATCTGAAGATTAACTTACAATGATCTTCAATATAAGATGTGACTGAATTCCGGCTTAGGAGTCATTAACAAATACAAATAGTCTACATTATTATAATATTTATTAAGTTATCAATTTTTTCAGCTTAATATTTTACAACTTGTTGGTGGAAATAGTGCGCATATCACGAAATATTTAAAAAAGTTATAACAGATAATTTAGCTACAAATACAGTTGGAGTGGAAAAAAAGTAAACGATATTTCAAAGATTTAGGACTTTCAAAAGTGATCATACATAAGTATTTTTTACTTTTCAATTAATTAAAGTAAAAGATTTTGTCAAAACATGCGCATATACGAAATGTCCCGAATAAAAATAACATACACTGATAATTTGTAAAGTGTTAAGAAAAAATGATTAAAAACAGTTTTCCAATTTTTATTAACATGAAACTTATCAATATTATTATGTTTTTTTTAAATGATTTATTTTGGATTTATTTTCAAAATTAACTTAACTATTTTAAATAAAATTATACATTGTCTTCTTAACATAAATTCGTCAAATTGGTAATTCTTTATATATATTAGTATATACTTTATATATACTGAGATAAGATGACCAAAAAGTGAGTACTTTGATAAATATTTTATATGTAATGCTTAAAAATATCTGAATAAAATATAAAATATCTTGGAAAATATTTACTTTTCGAAAATGTTATTTCAGTATCTTTATACATAGAATAACTAGAAAAACTTATTTATGTTTAAAAAAACATATATTATTTAAGAAATGAAAGTGAAACTGCGTGAACAAAGTTTGAAATTATAGGAATAACGTTAAAATCTCTCTCTCTCTCTCTCTCTCATCTCTGTAGAGAAGTGGTGTTAAACATCGCTCCGTAAAAGTAATAACTTTTAAGTGGTTTAAACTCAAAGGAGAATTACAGTAAGTTAATAAAATCATAGAAGTATAGACCGAGATTAGTCGTGAGTGTTATCTAGCCGAGCTATGCTGATCTGCGAACGGAAGAAGTGTTTTTCTTACCTGGGTCGTTGAAGTCTCGTACGACAGGTAGACATTAAATATGGACATAAAGGTGCTGACGTGTGAAAGTGGTTCAAAGGTGACTGGTTGCTTATGCTGGAGTTAACAGTTTCGGCCGGTAACTATCGATATGGATGATGAATATGCCGAATATCGTTGCTCGGCATGTAAGAAGTCAATAAAGAATCAGGTGGTAACATGCAAGTCGTGTGTCAAACTGTTTTATCATCCAGGCTGTATAACTAGGCATAAGATATATGATAAAAATCAGGAATTGGTGTCATGTCCTGGCCCATATGAAAGGCTTGTGATTGAAAGTGATAAAGAAGATATGAAGAAAACATCGGTAACAGCAGGAAGAAGCAGAGGCAGACTAGGATCTACAGGATCTATAGGATCTGCGGGATCGTATACGACACCTAGTAGTGGAAATAGAACAGCAGGCGTGAGTGGATCAACGAGTATGGATGCAAAAATAGACTGGCTAGTAAAAACTATAAAAGAAATAAAAGAAGAAACAGCATGTAAAAGAGAAGTTAAAATGATGATCAAAGAAGTAGTTCAAGAAGAATTAGGAGATATTAAACAAGAATTAGAAGAGCTGCGAAGAAGGATATAAGGGGAATATGGACAAGTGGAAGGAACGTTGAGAAGATATAGTGAAGAAAAGAAGAAGGAAAATATTATAATTATTAAGCCCAAGGTGCAACAAAGAAGTGAAGATACTAAAAAATTGTTAAAAGAAAAAGTAGATATTAAGAATATGGCTGTGGGAGTAACAAAACTAAAAAAAGGAAGTAAGGGAACAGTGATCATGGAATGTGAAACTGGAGAAGAAATGGAAAAATTGAAAGCCACAGTACAGACCAGGCTGGGTGGAAATTTCAAAGTTACCGAATCACTAAAGATGAAACCTAAGGTAAAAATTATCAACATAGGCGAAGAAGAAATGAAATTAGAAGATAATAAGCTAATTAAGAAGACTATTAAGAAGCAAAATAAAATGGATGTGACTGATGGAATGCAGATGCGAATAGTGAAGAGAATAATTAAAGAAAAGAGAAATGATAATCAATTGAGAAGAAGAGGAAAAGAAGAGGGTTTTGTCATAATTGAAGCAGATGAAGAAATACATGAATTGATGTTGAAGAAAGGAAAATTGAGTATAGGATGGCTAAAATGTCCGGTATTTAATTATATTAGTGTAAAAAGATGTTTCAAATGCTGGGGATACTATCATATAGCTAAAAACTGTACGAGAAGTGAGACCTGCCATAAATATGCGGGAAATCACAAAGCGGCTGAATGTACTGTGACAAAGAAAACGTGTGTGAATTGTGTGTTTAAAAATCAAACATACAATCTACAAATAAATGAGGAATACGATGCCCTTAGTCTGGAATGTCCGACATTTAAGAGGGTAGGTAAGGTACAGGAGGAGAGGAGGAGAGCAGGCTGGGACCCCTCCGTTGTGAGCCACCTTGCCGTGGTGGAGGGGCTCCCCTGGGAGAGATCCCAGGGGTCTAAGAGCTCACACATGGAAGGAAAACCATGTTAAAAAACCCGGGCAGGTCGGGCTCGTGAGGAGGGTTATCCCTGCCGACCTAGGAGTGGAGTCTCCGATATAACCTTCCGTAGAAGACAACCACCAAAAAAATTACATTTTATGGATGAGTATGTCACAAAAGGTATTGAACTTACCGCCCCAGGGGTCTCGGAGCCCCAGGGGCCGGCGGGGTGGGGGGGGTAGAGTCCCGGCTCCCCCCACGTCGTCATCGGACGACGGGCGGTGCGGGGGGTGCGGCGCAGGCCCCCCGCACTACAATGCGACTGCGGTCGGCGAGGAGGTGCTTCGGACCTTGGTCCGGAGTGCGTTTACTTGGCTCCTCCAATTGCTGGGGGAGCCGTCTTCGAGGTGTTCCTGCTCTGGGGGGTTTGTCCCCCAGGGCAGTTCGGGAGGCGTAGGCCCGGCTTCGACCGGGACCTACGCCTCGGTTGTTCGAGGTAAAGGGAGGCCTGCGTCCCGTTCTGTCGGGACGCAGACCTCCCCGGAAGTAAGTGCCCCCCTCCAGGTGCTACAAGTGCCTGGGGCGGGGGCACATTCGACGTCTGTGTCCCTCCGCCGCCAACCGGGGCAATTGCTGCCTGCGGTGTAGCGCGGAGGGGCACCATGTGGGGGCGTGCGCGGCGCCGGCCGCACACTGTCCCCAGTGTGCCGACGCGGGGCTACCTGCTCGCCACCGGATTGGTGGGAGCGGGTGCCCCGTGGTCCCTCCCCGTCGCGGGGGAGGGAGGAGGAAACGGAAGAAGGGCAGGGGGGTTCTACCCGCCTCCCCGGTTGTAGTGGTGGTGGGTTCACCCTCGCGGGAGAGCCCACCCCAGGGTTCGGCCTCCCCCATGGAGGTTGCCGCTGATGGCGGCGGATATTCCGCCGACACGGAGGTGATCTATGTGGGGGGGGGCCTGTTTGGGGTCTCCGGAGGGAGGCCCCGTGGAGGAGGTGGTAGAGGTTGAGAAGGGGAGGGGTTCCCCCCCTCTCCAGGAGGATGCTTCCACTGCCCTTGTAGCTGTGCCTCCCCGTCGCGGGGGAGGGAAGCGGAAGCAGAAGAAAGGAGGGGGGGTTTCACCCCCCTCCCTGGTTGTTCCGGAAAAACGTCCCCAGCCTTCGGTTGGGGCAACTTTTCCTCAAGTGGACGGCCCGGCGGAGGCCGTCTCCGAGGCTGGCTCTTGTATCAGTCCGGGAGTGGCCTCCGTGGGGCTTGATGACCTGTCCCGGAAAGACTATGAGGTGTGGCTCGCAGAGTTTGCTGAGCTTGTGGGGGGGGGGGGAGAGGAGGATTCGTCCTCGTTTTTTCCCTCTCCCTTAAGTAGCAAAGGGGGGTCTTCCCCCCTTTCTACAGTGACGGACGGGGAGGAGGCTGATTTTGCGCCCTCCCTCCCCTCGGACAGCCTTTCAAGGCTGTCCGACAAGAAGGTTTTTCGGTCTGGGGCGGCTTCGTCTTCGGAGACTGCCCTGCGGCTGGGAAAAAGGCCACGAAGTGGAAAGGAGGGGTGCCCGCGACGGTATTGTTAGCTCGCGAGATGGCTCGCGTCCCTCATTACACCGTCGAGGACTTGGACGCGGAGCTTAAGTTTAAGCCCAAGTGGAGGAAGTATGGGGACATTAGGTTAGCCGGGGGATGGTTGAGTCCGGAGGACTTCAGGCTCATCCCCCCGGTGTGCATGGTCCCCTTAATAGAATTTATGGTCAAGGAGGAGGCGAGAGCTTTTGCCGACAGGCATTCTCTCGCCTCCGCTGGCCCAGTGGAAACGGGGATGTGCTATGGGGAGAGGGATGGACACGCGTTCATTCAGTGTCTAATCTCCTCTCCTAGGTATACCCCTGTTGGCTATGCGTAGAAAAGTGGTGACTGGAGTTGCCTCTGGCCCCGCCAACACCAGGGGCGGCCCCTCCCTCCTAACAACTGGGGGGGGCGGGGGAAGGCTGTGGTGACCCAGCCTTCCCCGGAGTTCGGTAATTTATTTTTGGGGGGAGTTTGGTCTCCCCCCCAGGATAGGGGCTGACAACAGCCACGCCCGAGGGGGAGCCGGACGAATGCCACTGGCGATACCCGGCTCTCCCTCACTATGGGCAAGGAAGGTCACCCCCAGGGGTTTTAGTGGGTATGCCGGAGGGGAACTTCTTTCCCCTCCGGTGAGTCCCACATAACCCGTAGAGGCTCCCCCGGGCCTCTCGGGTATCCATAAAGGATTTCCCCTGGGTAACCCCCCCCCCAAAAAGAGCAGGCTGGGAGGATGCTAAATAGCAAATACAGGAGGAAACGGAGCTAATACTATACACAAATGCGCAGAGCTTGATGGCACATAGAGATGAGATACGCCCCTCCGTTGTGAGCCACCTTGCCGTGGTGGAGGGGCTCCCCTGGGAGAGATCCCAGGGGTCTAAGAGCTCACACATGGAAGGAAAACCATGTTAAAAAACCCGGGCAGGTCGGGCTCGTGAGGAGGGTTATCCCAGCCGACCTAGGAGTGGAGTCTCCGATATAACCTCCCGTGGAAGACAACCACGTAAAAAAATTACATTATATGGATAGAGATAGTCAAAGATATGATGAACGTACCGCCCCAGGGGTCTCGGAGCCCCAGGGGCGTGGGGGGGGGGGAGTGGTGTGGCCCTCCCCACGTCGTCATCGTGCGACACACCGGGCAGAGAGTGCGACGCAGGCCCCCTGCCTAAGAATGCGCCTGCGGGTGATGCGTCTGAGGGCGCTAGGGTCCTTCTCTTTGAGAGGGCCCTGGCGGTGCTTGAGGGGCTCCTCCGCTTGACGGGGGAGCCATCGTCGAGGTGTTCCTGCTCTGGGGGGTGCGCCCCCAGGGCAGTTCGGGAGGCGTTTTTACCGGGTCCTACGTCTCGGTGGTGAGAGGTAAAGGGAGGCCTGCGTCCCGTTCTGTCGGGACGCAGACCTCCCCGGAGGTAAGTGCCCCCCCCCAGGTGCTACAAGTGCCTGGGGCGGGGGCACATTCGTCGCTGGTGTCCCTCCGTTGCCAACCGAGGCAATTGCTGCCTGCGGTGTGGCGCGGAGGGGCACCATGTGGGGGCGTGTGCGGCGCCGGCCGCACATTGCCCCCAGTGTGCCGACGCGGGGCTACCCGCTCGCCACCGTATCGGTGGGAGGGGGTGCCCCGTGGTCCCTCCCCGTCGCGGGGGAGGGAGGAGGAGACGGAAGAAAGGGAGGGAGGCTTCATCCCCCTCCCCGGTTGTACCTGGGAAGGGGCCCCCGCTTGTTGGGGTGTCCCCTCCCCAGAAGGAGGTTTTGGAGGTGGTGGACTCTCCCTTACCGGAGAGTCCACCCCTCCGCGTGGACGTCCCCATGGAGGTCGTCCCTGAGGCTGGCTTCGTTGCCAGTCTGGGGGGGGCCTCCGTGGTGTGTTTGCCCTCCACGGGCTCCCTATCTGGGGAGCTCATGGAGGGGAAATAAAGGGGAAAGAGGGGAATCTCCCCTCCCCCGCAGGAGCAGAAAAAGGGAGAAGAACTCTCCTCCTACTTCGGACGGCGGGGGGGAGGCGGGAGTTGCTGACGCCAAGCTCTCCCGCCTCCTCCCCTCGGTCAGCCTCAGGAGGCTGACCGAAAAGGAGATGGGGGTGAAGTCCCTTCAGGACGATGCCCCCCTGGCCGCCACTCCGGAAGAGTATACGGTGGCCAAGGAGATAGCAAAAACTCCGGATGAGTATGTGGATACGGTGGGAGAGGAGTTTGGGGCTATATTTTTGGGCCTCCGCTTCCATCCTCCCCTTGCGGAGGCTCCCGGAGATGATCCGGGAACTTCCTCGACCGACAGTCCTCCCCACCCGTTTCCCCGTTTGGTTTGGGACAGGGTGGTGGGGGCTGTGAGGGCGCGGGACCCCTCGATTGCTGGGGGTCTGTGCGCGATTACGTGGTCGAGAAAAGGACGTTTTGTTGATTTCATTGCGGATGTCCTTCCCCGCGGTCGGAGGGGCACCGCCCGGCTAGTTTGGGAGATAACTCGGGATGTCGCTAACGATAACCCGAGTTGGGGGCTCAGGTGCGTCTGCCTGAATGCGCCCCCCCCGAATTACGGTCGGTGCACAAATGTGGTTGGGGGGTGGGTCAGAAAAGCCCCCCCTGACTATGTATTGGCGGCTAACCGCTTCTTCGTCGAGGGGTGGAAGGAGGGGGAGGATCCTCCTCCCCTAGTTCTCCACCCCAAGAAGGAGAAGAAGCGGGGGGCTAGAGTTTAAAAGTAGAGGTTACTGGGGGGGGGGCCCCCAGTCGCCTCTAGCCCCACCAACAACCGGGGGCGGCCCCCCTCCTAACATCTGGGGGCGGGGGAAGGTTGTGGTGACCCAGCCTTCCCCGGAGTTCGGTAAATTCTTTTTGGGGGGGAGTTTTGTCTCTCCCCCCCCAGGACAGAGGCCGCTTTAAGGCCATGCCCGAGGGGGAGCAGGAAGGATGCTTCTTGGCGATACCCTGCTCCCCCTCTTTATGGGCCAAGGAAGGTCACCCCCAGGGGTTTTAGTGGGTATGCCGGAGGGGAACTTCTTTCCCCTCCGGTGAGTCCCACATAACCCGTAGAGGTCCCCCCGGACCTCTCGGGTATCCATAAAGGATTTCCCCTGGGTAACCAAAAAAAAAAAAAGAGATGAGATACAACACCTGATTGTGAAAAAAATGCATCCTGCGTGCCTAGCATTATCGGAGACCAGATTGGTTGCTGAAATTGAAGACAGTGAAATGAATATGTCGGGTTATAGTATGATTAGATGCGATGCAGAAAACAAGAATACAGGAGGAGTTGCTTTATATGTAAGAGATGACATTAAGTATAGTATTAACGAGAAAGTTAGAGTCAAACTGTTGGTGTGCGGTGATAGAAATGAAAGAAAAATTGTATAAAGGTGTGATAATGGTAGTATATCATTCACCGAGTGCATCACATGGTGAATTCATAAGATTCTTGGAGAATGTAGTAGAAGAGTTAGCAATAAAAGATGAATGTTTGATAATAGGAGACTTTAACATAGATTTTATGATGGATTCGTTTTATGCGAAAAAAGTACAAACGACAATGTTGAATTTAGGTATGAAACAATATGTTAATAGACCTACTAGAATTACGAAAGATAGTCAAACAATAATAGATTTAATTTTTGCTAATAAATGTTGCGCTTTCTCGCACACTTCAGTCTCTCACGCACTCGCGGTTCACGGCACTCACGCGGGAAAGAACAACTCGTTTATAAATATAAGCGAACGATTTATTAATGAACAGATACAGGCGTCCATTAAAACTGTCAACTCCGTAAACAACTCGCCTGGCAACGCATCAACAAGCGTCGCCAGGGAACGGGACTCATTCTCCGGTACGCATCTTCACTGAGTACCGGGTGACCAGGCGCGGGCGCAACACTGCTCCCCTTCTTCTCAGATTGTCGCCCCGACAATCCTTGAGGGGCAGAAGAAGATTCTCTTCTCCCAACCGGCTTCAGGGCGGTACTACTCTCCTTCTCGGACTCCGAGTAAACCGGCTCCAGAGAGACGCAGCCTCGCAACCTTCTCCCAACCAGCTCCAGGGTGGCTCAACCCTCCTTACGGGTATCGAGTTGGCCCCCAACCGGCTCCCAGGGAGAAGCCGCGGAATTCCCTTCGACGCCGCCCATGTCTCTCTTGAGGTTTGAGTCTTCTTCGGGTCTTGAGTCTTGATCTTGTGTCTTCTTTCTTGCTCTTGATCTTCTTTCTTCAGACAAGAGAGGTGAATTTTGCCCTGTGGCACCAACGTCCCGCAGGAATCCCCAAGTCCCACGGAAAAACCACAGGACAAAAACCGTGGGCGAGGCAGTCTTCTTTTCAAAAAAGTTAAAAGTCAATATGCAACGGCAGGAAGGAAGGACTGCTCCGAACTCCGGGAACAACTTCTCTCCCCAGTCAGTCCCCCTTCGGCCGGGCTACAAGCCTCGCACCTCTCTTTTCTAAAAGAAAACACAAAACGCAGTAACTAGGAAAAACATAAACTTTAAACTGAACAAGCAGACTTTTTGACGGGTTCCGATTTTTTTCCCTAAACTCTACTCAAACGCCTCGCCGAATAGGGCGCAAGCCTATCCGCATGAACCACTTTTCTCCTATGTCTGGGAGATTCCTGGATGCAAAAGACCACTTCGCTAAGCTTCCTAACGACCGTGTAGGGACCTTCCCAGCTGCAATTTAGGGGCTCTTCCCCTTTTCCTTTGAGGATTGAACAGCCAAACCTTTTGGCCCTCCTGAAAAAGAACTCGCCTGGCCCTACGATCGTACCAAGCTTTGACTCAAGAAGATTTGACCTCCATCCGCCTCCTCATAGAAGAATACAACTCCCCTAACCTTCGCTTCAGGCTCCGAGCATAACTTTCGGGGTTACGTGGGCCCTCACACGTCTCCGGAGGACTTCCCCGTAAAAGATCCAAAGGTAGACTAAGATCACGCGCAAGATACATTTCTGCGGGAGATACACCCGTGGTTTCATGTTTTGACGATCTATACGTAAGAAGAAACATAGGAACCCACCGATCCCAGTCCTTCTGATTTTCAGAAACAAATTTCGCAAGATAGTTGGTAATAGTCTAATGTTGACGTTCAACTTGCCCGTCAGACTGAGGATGAAGAGCAGTGGTTCTAGTTTTACGACTCCCTAAAAAATCCAAGAGTTCCACAAAAAGTCTCGATTCGAAGATCCTCCCCTGATCCGTGTGTTCATGCCTGAAGACTACCTGGCTTACAAAGATCTCCGTCACCGATCTCCTGGCTCTGATATTCTTAAGGGGAAAGGCCTCCACCCACTTGGTGAAGCAGTCCACAACTACGAGCAAATATCTATTACCGGAACTCGACGGAGGAAGAGGACCCAGGATATCCATCTGGATCCGCTGAAACGGAGCAACCGCATTGCAAACCTGCAAGGGGAACTTTCCCTTCCCAGCAGGCCCCCTCTTGGCGATGCAAACCTCGCAGGTTTTGCACCATTCCTCCACATCCTGTTTACAGGTAGCCCAGAAGAAACGCTTACGAACCTTATCCAAGATCTTGTTTATTCCAAAATGATCGCCCGAGGAAATATCGTGAGCCTCCTGCAGAATCTGAGCTACGCTTCTGTGGAACGATTAGTTGGAGAAAACTGGACTTCAAATTGGGCGCCGTCCATCTCCTATATAAAACCTCGTTTTTCAAGAGCAAAGCGTCCCAATAACTTCAATAAATTTGCGCCGAGGTATCCCCGTCGGCCAGTTCCAGACGAGAGGGGCGAACACCCACTTCCTTGCCCCGATAGAAAGGAGAAATACTCATGTCCTCCCTCTGGTCCTTGCGCCACTCCTCCAAACTTCCCCCGACGAGAGAAATACGGGCCACAGTTCCCCCCTTCTCCAACGCGTTCCTTTCCACCTTGGAACAAAATCCGCAGCCGTTTGTCTCACAAAGACGTCTGGAAAGCCCGTCCGCATTTCGGTGAGCCAGTCCCTTTCGGTGTATCATCGAGAATTTGTACTGCTGGAGTCTCTCTAGCCAACACGCCAATTGCCCTTCCAAGTCTTTGAAAGACAATAACCATCTTAAGGAAACATGATTTGTGCGAGAATTTCTGTAACAGAAATTTTCTCTCTAAAAGATAACGAAAAGACTTTATTGACTCAACAATCGCTAATAACTCCCGACGAGTCACACAATAATTTCGCTCAGCCTTACTTAGAACGCGACTGAAGTAGGCGATGACTCTTTCTTCCCCCTCCTATTTCTGAGACAGAACCGCTTCGATTTCAATATTGGAAGCATCTGTGTCCAAAATAAATTCCCCCTCCTCCTTCGGAAAGGCGAGCACCGGTGAAAAAGAAAGTTTGCGTTTCAGCTCCTCAAATGCGAGAAGACACTCCTCCCCCCAAACAAAAAGAGCCTGATTTTCCGTGAGGGCATACAAGGGCTTAGCCAAAGACGAAAACCCCCTCACAAATTTTCTGTAATAGGAACAGAAGCCAAGGAAGCTCCTCAATTGTTTCTTACTGTGAGGAATTGGCCATTCTCTCACAGCAACAATTTTCTCGGGATCAGTAGAAATCCCGTGCTCTGAAATTATATGCCCCAAAAACTTCACGCTCCTCTCCAGGAAGCTACATTTTTTGGGGTTGATTTTAAGATTAGCCTCTTGCAATCGAGAGAAAATCTTTTTCAAGTTCCCAAGCATCTCAGGGAAACTTTTTCCAAAAATGAGGACATCGTCGAGATAGACCAAGCAGATCTTATGAAGAAGACCTCGCAAAACCCTTTCCATCAGACGCTCGAAAGTAGCGGGGGCAGACCGAAAGGCATAACTGTAAATTGCCAAAGTCCACTTTCTACTGAAAAAGTCGTTTTTTCTCTATCCTCAGGGCGAATTTTAATTTGCCAATACCCGCTCTTCAAATCTAAAGAAGAAAACCAAGAGTTTCCCGCAAGTTGGTCCAGGATATCGTCTATCCTGGGGAATGGATAAGAGTCTTTCACCGTGACGTTGTTTAATTTCCGATAATCCACACAGAACCTCAAGCTCCCGTCTTTCTTTCTAACCAAAACCGCAGGCGACATCCAAGGGCCTTGAGATTCTTCAATAACGCCCTCCTTCTTCATTTCTTCAATGTTCCTCTCAACCTCCTCCCGCATTTGGATAGGAATACGACAAGGAGCCTGTTTGATAGGAAGAGAGCCTTCTACATTGATGGCGTGCTCAACCACGTCGCAGTTTCCAGCTACAATGTTTTCCGCAAAAAGATCTCCAAATTCATCCAAGAATTCGTTGAATTCGACCTTCTTACTTTCGTCCAAATTCCCGGAACTTCTTTCAAAAAGTTCCTTCAAGAAAAGTGGACTTTCTTCCTCAAAATTTCCAATTTGGGAGTAAAGGAGGTTTTTCCCCCGAAGAAGTTTCACTACCAAAAGCAGAATCGAAAATCCCCTCCAAATTAACCCTCCTCAGAAAATCCGCACCCAACAAATAGTCCTCCGAAATATCGGCCACGAACATAGGAACCCTTCGAGAGAATCTCCCAAGCTCCACCCTAACGAAGACTTGAAATTTAATCGGGACTCTTTCCCCCGTGGGATATCTTAACGCGTACCTCCCAGTTCGGATCCCTACTTTCCTCCCTTCCACAAATCTGCTACTGAGAATAGAGACATCGGAACCCGTGTCGATTTTGAAGGAACATCGCATTCCTTCAACCTCCCCGCAAAACAAAAATCCCCCCGACTCATGCGTTCACCTGAACGGCACGCGAGGCGACCAACAACCGGAGCATTCTTCGCAAAAATTGAACCCGCTCCGGGAAGTCCAACTAGCCCCGGTTTCTCCCCTTCGACGGGCACTCTGCGCGAAAATGCCCACCCTTGCCGCAGGTCCAGCACTCCCTGGGACCTCCCCCAATTTCAGAGCGTCTATTCCCTCCGCTCTCGCCCTTCCTTCCCTTCTCCACAGGGAAACCCTTCACCTCCCCCCCGGGCGAATTTCTTTTCACAAAATTCGAATTCGGCCTTTGTTGAAACGAATTTTCACGACTCTCCCCTAAAATGATCTTTATGGCCTTCGCTCACTCGATGGCTGCCTTCAGAGAGGAGATCCCCTCGAGTTGGAGAGTTCTCTTTACGAAACCGTCGGAGAGTGCCGAAATAAATTGCGCGCACGCTATCTTCTCGCGCACCGCGTATGGGCACTCGGGGTAGGCGAGACGAGCGAGTCTCTCCAACTCCCCCCCAAGCGTGGCGAAATCCTCCCCGTACCTCTGTCTCCGGTTCACGAATTGCATGTAGCAACTCTGCATTGAAAGAGTCTCCCCGAAACGCAACTCGAGACGAGATTTTAGCTCGGCAAACCCCAAACTTTCAAGATCCTGGACGGACTCAAGGACGGAGCGCGTCTTCCCCCGTAAGCACGACGCGAGGGCGATTGCCTTAAAGAATTCGTCCCATCGATTCGCGCGCGCAACCAGATCAAACTGCACGAGGAACTCCCGCAACGAGGCCGTTCCGTCCAACGTATCGGGCTTAAGGGGGGACATCTGAGTAACTAAAAAAAAAAGCGGATTTTCTGGAATTTTTTTTGGCCAAATGAAAGAGCCAATCGAAAATTTGTAAAGTAGGTTTTATAATATTAGACACGAAGTACAAAATATAATTTTTTCAAATAAATCCAAAACAAAATGGCGGCTGTGCAGCATTTCTTCGTAGGCCCTATTTTTGGAAGGGGGTCCATGGCCGGACAGCTAACGCCCTTAATTTTTGATCTGGAACAAAAAATCAAGTTTGGTTAGTTTCTATACATCAACAGCTATCGACACACGTAGGATTTTTTCGATATATTGATTTTTCGCAAAATGGTGCGTGATCGAAGAAAAAGTTTAAATCACGAAAAAAAACGTCACAAAATTGTTGATAAAAAAAAGTAAGCAATATAAAGAAAAAATCCTACGTGTGTCGATAGATAAACGTATTTTGAATATACTGTCAAAGTTTCAGATCGATCGGTTAAGATTTGTTCGAGTTATGTGTCCGGCCGTCTCAAAAAAAGTGGTTTCGAGGAAAACGCGATTAAAGTTTTAAGTACTGTAAAATCGTATAATATGTTCATGTACCTTTAATCTGCGATGCCTGCACCATACAATTGGCCTTCTACATCGATGTCCTCCTGTTGCTTCTCCTTCCGAGCTGCTTTTAAGTCGAGGCGGGCCTGTTTTGCTCCATCGCTCAATGATTGTTCTGCTTTTTCGATGCGGTTCTGGTCCACTTCCTGGCAAAACTGGAAACTTTTCGAGCCGATTGTCAAGCCCATGACATCATATGTACTCAAAATTGATATGAAGCCATCATTAAAAACACATGTAGCAATATTGGCAGCAATATCAATTATTTTTTTGCCGGAATTCATCGATTTTGGAGCCGTCGCCCACACAGTCGAGTTGAAACTCTCATTGTTATTTTGCGTGTATCCTCCAATGCAGCGGGTGAGAAGATCGTCCGTGACAAGTTTTTCGTATACCGGCTTTATGGCTTTGAAAATATCATCGCGCATAGGTGTTTTATGTTCATAGTCATCCAATGTGTTTGTAGCTTTCGCCCTTTGCCACGAGCACCACGAATCTAGTCGCGCAAAGGTCGTATTGCGGATTATCATTGGAAGAAATTTTGTGGTAAAGTGTAGCCCATATAGCGTTCTTCATTTTCGCTACTGAATCGCAATTCCTCCGAATTGCTAATCCGAAATATATTGACAGTTCGTCAATTAACTTGCCTGTCAATTTCCCTTTTCCTCCCAAGCCTCTTACAATTTTTTTCAAATTATGAAGTAGAGTGCCCAATCGTTTCTGCACGTGATCAACGCATTCCTTTTTTATTACTGTCAATGTTTTGTAGGGCTGAGCATCGGTAATACCTTTGAAGGTTTTCGTGTCGCCATCGCCGATGTAACTTGCGTACTTTACATCATGTAATTCTTCAGAGCGCTGGAACATTTCAAGTGCTCCATCGACCTCCATTTTTCCAGCGGATCCCTCGTGGTTCGCATTCGCTCGCGTGATTTTCTGCCCATTCTTTGTATTCTTCGGTGTGTTCTTTCTTCGTCCAATGTTCACAGGCTTTGCAGTATTTTGATTTTACGATGACATCAATAATTTTGCCAGTATGCCAGCCGATAAGTGAAACGAGGCCATATAAAGATGCAAATCCGCGTTTACGCCATGATCCATCGCCCGATACCGTGATTCCGTTTTGTTCTCCGTTTTCAGCAGAAATTCTTTTTTCTTCTTGTGCTGCATCCGACATACTGCTCTTGGAAACTACTTCTGTTGCAGACAAAATGTGTGAGATGATACTGTCATAAGTCGATTGAAAGACGGGGCGGGGCAATTCCATAAACGCGCAAAATTTTCTTATTCCTTGCAGACCGATTCCAAGCAATCGTATGGCAAAAATAATTCTTCGATTAATCTCGTAGGCATTCTTGACGTATGGGTTATTCGGTATTTCTTTTTTCTCGCATTTGTCACAGGATACAACAAGTTTAAATCCCAATCCTCGTTTACTGCTCTCTGTGAATTTCACTTCAGAATGGCACACTTTACACACAACGACGTTCGAAAGGGCAGCAAAAACTGTTACAAAATTGACGAAATGATAGCCGAACGTAGAGTCCACTTCAATGTCTTCAAAATCACGTTGTTTCAATTTCCTCGCCGATGCGCTGACATTCAAATGTTCGGGCTTTTCTATTTCATGTCGATTCAACGGTCGTTTCGCTTTCGGTCTTTTCTTGTATGAACTATCTCTTTTTGTTCCTTTTCGTTCACGACCCACATTTTTGTCACTCATATTAAAAATGAATTCCAATTATCACTGTTTTTAAGAACTATTCGTCGAGTATTTTGTAAAATTATACGCAAATGCAGAGTGTCGTGAAAAATGCGTTCTTTTCAACAGTCTACCGTCGGTTTACTGATGCTACACTTGTTTTCTTCACATGTATATTACTAATGGTGACCTCTATAGGCATTCTTAACATACTAGATTTTCGGAGGAATATTATAGATCACAGCGCGCGCCGGTAGCATAAAAGGCGCTCGGGATGTACCTGTGAGGCATCGCCGCAGAATGGAAAATTTGGACATTTAGACACTTTTGCCGGATTCTATCTTATGGTATATTATTTTTAAGACCCTAAAGCATTTTTTAAGTGAAAAAAAAATTTTTCGATTTTTTCAAAATTTTACTCAGATGTCCCCCCTTAAGCTTGAAACCGGTCTCGGTACGCTCGCCGCTCTCGCACGCCGGAACACGTGCCCCGAATCCGCGTGCCCCGCGCCACCGCTCTCGCGTGGATTAGTATTACTAAAATTGGAGGGACTTAGCTGGTTCTGCAGCGTCCGCAGCTCTTCGTCGCGCTAGCGCAGCTGCTCTGCAAGCTCCTCCTCCCTGCGCGCCTGCTCCTCCCGCATCGAGTACATCTCCGAGAGAATCTGGGATAGCATCGTCGCTTCGGTTGTACCCTCCGTCGTGGCCTCTCGGGCTCTCTTCCTCGTCTGCACCGGAGAGGATGCAACCGCGAACATCACTAACGTAGTCGGAAGCGCGACGTCCCGTGAGGACGGCCCCTGTCGCTCGATCCCGGACGAACCCCCAAAATGTTGCGCTTTCTCGCACACTTCAGTCTCTCACGCACTCGCGGTTCACGGTACTCACGGGAAAGAACAACTCGTTTATAAATATAAGCGAACGATTTGTTAATAAACAAGAGATACAGGCGTCCATTAAAACTGTCAACTCCGTAAACAACTCGCCTGGCAACGCATCAACAAGCGTCGCCAGGGAACGGGACTCATTCTCCGGTACGCATCTTCACTACGTACAGGGTAACCAGGTGCGGGCGCAACACTAGGTTAGAAGTACTAGGTAGGTCATGAACCAAAAATAACGGATCATGCGTAGTTAAAAGTTAAATTGAGTATGAGTAAAAGGAATAAGTACAGAGAGTTTAGTGCTAGGCATTATAGTGAGTTTAATGTAGATGAATTTATTAAATTAGTTGAAGATAGATTAGAAGAGAGCCAGAATATAGATCTTAGTATAAGAGCGAAGAAATTCGTTAATAATATAGCAGGAGCGTTAGATGTCACAGCCTCTAGAAAGAAATTTAGAATTCCGAAAATATGGGAAGGAAAAAAATGGTTCTCAGATGAAATAAGAGAAGCAGTGGCTAAGAGGGATGAGGCTTACGTGAAAGCGTTATATACTGATCCAGAACAAAACTGGTTACAATTTAAAATTAAAAGGAATGCAGTAGTTAAATTAATTAGAATAAAGAAAAAGAAATACTATGAGAATATAATAGATGATAATAAAGATAATCCGACAAGTATATGGAAAACTTTGAAAGAAATAATTAGAGGCGAATCAGTAGGTATAAAGGAAGTAAAAGATATAGATTTTGAAATAGTAAATAATAATGAGGGATACAATATAGCTGATAAGTTTAATTTATGTTACATACAGAGTATACATGGTATACAGAGTATACAGAGTATAAATGGTATAGTAAAGTCGATAAAAGGTGGAAAATTCGGGGAAACGGATAAAAAATTATGGGTGTTATTGAAAATAGAGGAACTATGGAAAAGTTTGAGGCAATTGAGATAAAACAGTTAGAGGAAATTGTTATGGCAAATGTTGTTGCCAAAAAAGAAGGGCACGGAAGAAAGAATAACTAGTGAGATACTAAAGGTAGCATTTTACACGATAAAAGAAGAATTTGTTAATATAATAAATTATTCTTTGAGGGAAGGTTGCTATCCGGACAGTTGGAAAACATCTACAATAATACCGATTCCAAAAATAGAAAAGGCGAGGAAAGCAAGTGAATATAAGTCTATTAATATATTACCAATATTTGAGAAAGGGTTAGAACTAGTAGTGAAAAAACTGGAAATGTATTTGGAAAATAATAGTATTATAACAGAATGTCAGTCGAGTTTTAGAAAATATTATTCATGTGAAACAGCGATTCAAACCATCATTGACGAATGGAAACTGATAATTAGTGAAAGAAAAATGGTGAGGGTAATTTTCATGGATCTTAAGCGAGCATTTGAAACGGTAGATAGAGAAAGATTATTAGGGAAATTAGAGCAATATGGAATTAGAGGAATGATTCTAGAATGGCTGAGATCTTATTTAGGGAATAGAACACAACAGGTTCGATTTAATAATAATTGCTCTAGATTAATGGCTACAGAGTATGGAGTACCGCAAGGATCTCTTTTGGGACCATTGTTATTTATAGTATATATAAAATATAATCAGAATCTGTCCAGAAGGATGTAATATAAAAATGTTTGCAGATGATACCTTAATATATGTAACAGGAGAAAGTAGTGCTGAGTTAGAGAGAAAAATGAATATGGCATTCAATGTAGTAGAAGACTGGATGAATATAAATAAGTTAAAAATGAACACAGAAAAAATGAAAACATATGATAGAAGTATAAGGAAAGAGCTGAGAAGCAGTATTACACTGAAATGTATGGATAAGACTGAAATAGAACGTGTGGAAATTATGAAGTATCTAGGAATAATGATAGACGATAGACTTACATTTAAAGACTTACATTTAAACCATTGTGATTACATGCTAAAGAAAATATTGAAAAAGACGAGTTTTCTAAATAGAATAGGTAATTTTATCTCGGCATACACTAGGTGTATGATATATAAGACAATCATAGCACCTCACTTTGAATATTATGCTACATTGTTAATTGCAATAGGAGAAACACAAACGTGTAATTTACAAAAAGCACAGAATCGGGCAATGAGAGCTATCTTACATTGTAATCGGTATACGAAAGTGGAGCATATGCTGCAAGCCTTACAATTCATGTCAATAAGGCAAAGACTACATTATAGTGTATGCATATTTATTTTTAAAATTCTTAATAATTTGTTGCCGGAGTACTTAAGAGGTAAATGTAGGGCATGTGGGAAGTGGGGATGTAATGTTAACACGACAAGCTGGTAACATTGAAATTCAATTTCGAAAAACAACTGGTGCACAGAAGAGCATATTCTATGAGGGATTAAGATTATATAATGCGTTACCAACGGATATAAAAGAATGTACAAGATTAGTAATATTTAAACGTATGTTAAGAGACTATGTGATAACTAGGATAAAAGAGTTATTTTAATTATTAGTTTAATTATTTAGTATTTTATATATTTTGTTAATTGTTAATGTGTAGACAATGTATTATTCTTTTTGTTAAATAGCCGAGGAGGCTAAATAAAGATCATTCATTCATTCATTCATTCTCTCTCTTCTCTTCTCTCTCTCTCTCTCTCTCTCTCTCAATCATTAATATTGGTGAGGAAGAAATAAAAATGGAAGACAAGGATTTAATAGATATAATTAAGAAGCAGAATAAAATTGAGAGAACAAAGGATGTATTCCACTTTAAAATATTGAAAAGATTAGTAAGAAAGAGAGGAAATGGCCAGATGAGAGGAAGGAGAGAAGAGAGTGAATCAATGATAATTGAGGTGGATGAAGGAACACATGAATTAATGCTGAGGAAAGAGAAATTAAATGTAGGATGGAAGAAATGTCCTGTGGTCAGCTATATTAGTGTTAAAAGATGTTTTAAATGCTGGGGTTATCATCACCTAGCGAAAAATTGTACAAGAAGTGAAACCTGTAGTCATAAGTGTGCAGGGAGTCATAAGGAGAGTTATTGTACAGCAACTAAGAGGAAATGTGTAAATTGTATGTTTAAAAATAAAACATACAATTTGAAAATGGATGAGGACTATGATGCCCTTAGTGCAGATTATCCGACATTCGAGAGAGCAAAGAAAGAAGAAAAGAGAAGAGCTGGCTGGGAAAATAATAGATAGCAACCATGGAGTAAGGAGAAGATACTGCTATGCACAAATGCACAAAGTCTAACAGCACATAAGGATGAGATGCATTATCAGGTTATGAAGATGGTAAACCCTGCGTTTGTAACATTATCAAGATTGACTAAAGAAATTGAGGACAATGAAATTAATGTACCGGGCTATAGCGTGTTTAGGTGTGATGCGGAAAATAGACATACAGGAGGTGTTGCTTTATATGTGAGGAATGACATTAAATATAATATAATATTGGAGAAAAAGTTAATATATCAAATTACTGGTGTGTTGCGATTGAAGTCAAAGAAATAGCATGTAATGTAATAATAGTAGTAGTATACCACTCACCGAGTGCGTCGCATGGTGATTTTATCAGATTTATAGAAGATATAGTGGAGGAATTAATAATAAAAGGAAAATGTATAGTTATAGGAGACTTCAATATAGACTCGTCTTACAAAAGAAATTTAAAAACAATGATGCAGAGCTTGGGTATGAAACAGTACGTAATGGAGCAGACGAGAATTACGAAAGACAGTCAGACGATTATAGATTTATTATTTGCCAATAGGAAAGTAAAAGTTCAGGTAATTCATGAGCCAAAAATTACAGACTATGAATGGTTAAAAGTAGAATTAAAAATGTCTAAAGATTGTAACAAATGTAGAGTGTTCGGATCGCTCACGCATTGTATATACATTTCTTAAGTTTAGTTTAGTTTGGTATCGTTTAGTTGATTCCTTTATTTTTCTTATATTATTAGTTTGCTTGATAGTTGATAAGTTTAGTTAGTTTAGTTTTGACTTTACATGTTTTGACGTTATGCTTAACGAATCGGCCGAAGCGGCGATCGGGCAGCAGTAGATGAGCGACTTATCGGTCCTGGTGCTGCCATCGATCATCGCGGGCCGGTAATCATTTTTGGCGAACGGGGTACTGTCTGCGGTACTTTTGCAGAGACCCGAGCCCCGGCACTCGCCGTTGAGTCGCCGGACAGAGAACACGTCTTGATAAGACTTGAGCACACCCGCTCCTCGCTTGCTTGCCGCTTCTTGTGCCTGAATTTCGGATCTCTCCCTGTGCTTGTGCCTGACTATCCGACCTGGCTCCTTGCTTGCTTGCTTACGCTTGTGCCTGCCTAGTGGAACGCTCGCAGCTTCTTGTATGCCGCCTGGAGTAACGGAGCTGGACGGAGTCTACAGGAGATCTGGAGGATCGACCGGCCCCACGGTGAGTCGCTACCCTTGCTTATCTTGCTTGCCGTATTCGCATGCCTTTTGCATGTCTTTCACGATAACTGCCGGATCGCGTCTCCTATAAGCCGTCCGCGCCGCGGTTATCAATACGCATTCTAATTAGCGAACTTCGCCTCCGGCGGGACAATCGAGACACCCGCCGAACATAGAGAATTCAGAGCTAGAAATTACAAGGAATTTAATGTAGATGAATTTATTAGAATATTAGGAGATAAAGTAAAGAAAAATCAGGGAATGGAAATCAACCTAAGGGCACAAATATTTATTGACAATATAGTAGGTACGTTGGACGATTGTTGCGCCATGGAAAGATTATAAGATTCCACAAGTATGGGAGGGGAAGAAATGGTTTTCAGAGGAAATAAGAGAAGCAGCGGCAAGAAGAGATAAGGTCTATAGATATGCGTTGAATATGAGTACAGGTCAGGCATGGGTGCAATATAAAATTCTAAGAAATATTGTAGTTAGTTTAATTAGGACAAAGAAAAGAGAATACTATGAAAGTAGGATAGATTATCAGGAGACGCGGTAGCGTCTCCGGCCATGTTCAAAAATAGAAACTACAAGTAGACGCTACAAGTCTCTTATCCCGCACCCTTAAAGTCGACTTTTTGGGGGTGTAGAACTATTAAAATATAAAAAATTTTGAAATGCCTGTAGCATATTCCGAAAGGTGGTATCGCCACGAGTAAGTTAAGCCAAAAAAGAAAAAAATCGGTCAAGCCGTTCTGGACATATAAACGGTCAAAAAGTGATGTTTTTCACGAAAAATGAAGTAACGTCTTCTTCTTCTTCTTCTTCTCTGTCCGCAATCATATGTACTTCTCTTCTCTCTTACCTTTCACTCACACCTCCCCCAACTTCCACTCACCCACTCCCCCCTCCCCTCCCCTTTCTCCCTCCCTTCCCTCTCCCTCCCCTTCTCAATTTTTTCGTCTTTTTCGCTCTATTTCGCACTTTTTCATCATCTTTCACCCCCTCTCACTCTCTCACACCCTTTCTGGTGTATTTACCATTTATTAAAAATTTTCAAAAACCACCCCTTAGACGTGAAATTTAATTTAATCTAGCTTGTGCTAGACGTCCAATTAGAAAAATTATTTTTTCATATGTACTTCTCTTCTCTCTTACCTTTCACTAACACCTCTCCCAACTTCCACTCACCCACTCCCCCTCCCCTCCCCTTTCTCCCCTCCCTTCCCCTCCCCCCTCTCCCCTCCCCTTCTCAATTTTTTCGTCTTTTTCGCTCTATTTCGCACTTTTTCATCATCTTTCACCCCCTCTCACTCTCTCACACCCTTTCTGGTGTATTTACCATTTATTAAAAATTTTCAAAAACCACCCTTTAGACGTGAAATTTAATTTAATCTAGCTTGTGCTAGACGTCCAATTAGAAAAATTATTTTTGGATTTATTGCGTGCCCAAACAAAAATACGATAGTTGCAATAGCGCTGAAATCGGGCTTGCTTTAGGCGCCCAATTAAAGAAATTTGGAGTGCTCTGCTTATAAAAGATATCCCAGAGACGATTAATTTGTGTATTAGTTATATATTTAAAAATATTTTATACCAGATGTAGTTTACACCAGACGTAATGATCGTGTTAAAATCGGAGAGACGAATAAAATATATGGTTGCGTGCTCACAAGAATAGCTGATGGAGGAGCTCATTCTTTATTTTCAATATTATTGTATTTTTGACATACAAACGGTTAAACATCTCGGAGAAATAAAGACAGTTAGCGAGTGACTGTGTCAGTGTCAAAATTAAAACGGAATAAAAATCTATTTGAAATTAGGTCATCACTTCAACGATAAAAATAATATAAGTATAAGTATATAACTACGTACAACTATATAATGTAAAAATAATTATTTGAATATATTGATGAAAGAATATTAGCATTTTAATAAATTATGTTATTTATTGAAATTTTATAACTTAATCGATATATTGTGTTACATACGTTACATGTAATTTCAGTTTTACTAATTCAAACTATTAATGATACATTAGTGGTTCTAGTAATCATTTCGTGCATCGACTTTACTAAAAATTGACTCTATTGATAAACTACGTAAATTACACGCGGAATAATAATAGGGAAATACTGTAACTAAAATACAGAAATGTAACAGAAGCGTATATAAAAAGAAGTATATGGAGATTTTAGGACACAAGTGTCTTACAAGAACCCGTAAATTAACCCCATAAGAAATGTTAATTAAAGAAATGTTAACGACATAGGTCCCATACTTTTGCGATGTACATCGACATGACAGATCGATTTTTTTAAGTTAAACATTGATCAATAATTTTAATATTATATATTTTGAAAGCAATAAATTAGTGAAACATTTTAGGACCAGAATGACCACAGCAATCAATCGCGTTCATGTACTTTACTCTTGTAGGCAAGCTAGCACTCACCACGTTCGGATCGATTTTTTTAAGTCAAATGTTGAGCAATAAATTTAATATTATATACTTCGAGAGCAATAAATTAGGGAAACATTTTAGGACTAGAATGATAACAGCAATTAATTGCATTCATGCACTTTACTCTTGTAGGCAAGCTAGCACCACCACGTTCGGATCGATTTTTAAGTCAAATGTTGAGCAATAAATTTAATATTATATACTTCGAGAGCAATAAATTAGGGAAACATTTTAGGACTAGAATGATAACAGCAATTAATTGCATTCATGCACTTTACTCTTGTAGGCAAGCTAGCACCGCCATGTTTGGATCGATTTTTTTAAGTTAAACATTGAGCAATAAATTTAATATTATATATTTTGAGAGCAATAAATTAGGGAAACATTTTAGGACTAGAATGATAACAGCAATTGATTGCATTTATATACTTTACTGTTGTTAGCGAGTTAGGATAGCCGTAAGTTCGGATCAATTTTTGTTAAACATCGAGCAATAAATATTGACATTGTTCATTTTCGGAGCATTTAGTACAAGAGATAATTTTATAAGTCAATGTGATTAACTACTTATTTTTTATAATGCCACTTTTATATGTTCACGGTTTTATGTTGGTATATTTTTAAAAATTAAATATTTTTGAAATCTGTTTACAGTATCTTTGAGCAATTAATTAGCAATAAATTTTAGTGTATTTGTCTTTTTTTAATTTACCTTTTATTTTTAGTGTTTTTCGTTAGGGGGGGGTGCTAGCTTAATGGCAAGTCAGCACCCCCATTTTTAATGCCATTTTCTTGCTAATCGGTAAAAGCCATAAAATCGCGCTTAGGGCAATAAATTAGCAATAAATTAGCACTTAATTATGCATTATATTCGAACCCGATTTTTCATGGTGGGGGTGCCAGGTTAATATGGGTTGTCCAATGATATATCTCATTTCCTAAAACATATGGAATTTTACCAAATAGATCTTTACCTTAATATGATCAAATATGTTCAAGCTAATAAATACATATTTCGATAACATCCCGTAATAAAACATCTCTTAAAAAATTACCTTTTTAAATGGTGGTAAAAAAAAGGTGTTTAGTCCGGTCAAAAAGTATCTTTGCAAAATAGTATAATATTATTAAAAAAACTATTGTTTTATTGGAATCTCTCGGCGGAAAGTAAGATCGCTCTATCTACAAGGTTCGTAATCGTGTTTATCTTATACTTTAGCGGATGATTGGAAAGGAAGTTGAGATATCTTCCGGAAAAGGTCGGTTTGCGGTACCAATTTGTAATGAGAGTATCGTTGTCTCGAATGATGATCGTGTCAAGGAAGGAAATGGAGAGGTCTTTTTCTATTTCGTGGGTGAAATGTAGTCGAGGGTGGTACGAGTTGAAAACATCGAGAATCGTGTCTATTTCAGATGTGGGGGCGATCATAAAAATGTCATCCACATATCTGTAAAAAACCGGAATGGAAAACTTAAGAAGTTGTAAGCAATGTGTTTCGAGGTCGTCCATAACAATATCCGCAAGAATAGGGGATAATGGAGATCCCATAGGACTGCCGAAGATTTGTTCATAAAATTAGACAAAAAAGTCGCGGATTCTGCACGAAACTCCATTAGTAATGTTTTGACAAAATTTTTAAACACTGACAAACACATTAACCTAACTGACAAATTCATCTTAAAGGAATTTCATGAATGCAAAAAATTTTTAAGACAGAACAAGGACTTACTTATCACCAAAGCTGACAAAGGACAGGTCACAGTCATAATCGAACGAAATAGATACGACAAACAAATGAAGACTTTACTTAATGACGAAACGACATACAAAAAACTAAAAAGAGACCCCACGACATCACTTCAAAACATTGGAAAGAAATCTCTATATTAAGAGCTTCTACCATACGATCAAATGATTAATTCGAATGTGCATTGCTCACAATTGGACTAATTGAAAGCAGAAATCGAACAGAAATATCCGAAATAAATCAAATTAACAAGAATAGAAATTCTTTACAATAAAAGATTGCTTTATTACTGTCGCAATATATATCTATCACTAACTTATCATTAATTTTTTTATAAAAAAATATTTCTTTTTCTTCTTCTTTTTCTTAGTTTAGGGCTTTGCCCTATTATATTCCACCACTTATGTCTCTTCGAGGCCACAATGGTGTGTTACAAAAAAATACGTATTTATAAATGTAATCTAACAGATGCAATATGTTTTTTTTCAACAACTTAATTAATTTCAAAATTCGTTACTTAAGAAATAAAAACTTTATTTGATTCAACATTGTCTCCAAAAAATAAAAAAATTTTCCATTTATAAATGGTTCACATTGGTGATTTTAAAACGACTTGTATATAAAAGTTAGCCATTGCATGTAATAAGAGACTTGTAGCGTCTACTTGTATTTTTGAAGGATATTGATTATGCCTAGCACAATGTTGTCATGTATACAGTCTGTGCTTTTAATTTTTGATTGTGTTAGTGTTCTTGATTTGAAAAGTGATATATTTAAATCATTTAATTATTTTTTTCGTTCAAGTGAGTTTGATATCAAATAATTGCATATATGTACATATGTCCAATGACATATCTTATTGTCACTAGTTGTCATGTATACAGTGTGTCCCAAAGTTCGACAACTCTTAAATATTTAAAAAAATATGCATTTTTGCGAAAAATGTTTCAGACAAAAGTTGCAGGGTGTAAAGTGACGCATTTAGTGATGTTCATAATTTGACCTTGGGTTGCATCATAAAAGCCAGATCAAAATCAAGTCGATTTTTTTAAATGGAACACCTTATTTTTGTTTCCAGAATTTAATAGCTGGTGTCAGAAGCTTTTAAAAGCACTATAATTTATTTTATATCTTATATTTAGAGATTGCTAAACTTTTTGGACACACTGTATATTGAGAAAAAAAGTAGTTGAATGAAAAAATATACATTGATTCAACGAAATATTTTATTACGGGTTTATTGCAAACACAGCTTAGTATGCATTTAAATGCATTTAATCATATTAAATTAAATATCAATGTGAAAATTTCATATGTATTTTAAGAAATAAAAAGAAACATTTTATTTTATATACATAAACTATTGTAAATGTGTCTTAATTGATGTAAAGGAAACATAGTTGTTTTCAAGAAAAAGTATGAATTTGCATCTAGATATTTTTTTTAAACATTGATTCTTCATCATTTTGTGCATAAAACTATTGACGTAATATTATCAATAAATGAAACAATTGAAAAATTTAAGGTGGTTTTCTTTATAATTATTTACATCGAATGTTGCGAGGAATAGATATGTTTAAAAAAATTTAGAATGTATCCATTTAGAAAAATTAGATTGACCTTTAAATTTTTGACCCTAATATTTTTACATAGATTTCTTGCTATCGGCTTTAGTTGATAAAGAGGATCTATTTATATATAGAATTTATAGATAACAGAGCAAGTATTCTTAGGAGACATATTGCATGTACTGATTATTTTAGCGTTGCAGAAAATTTTATATAAATTTTTCTGCAACGCCAGTTTAATGTAATTAATTAACTTTTGTTTGTTTTATTAACTATTTATACAACTGTTTTATTTTACAGATTAAAAAAGGATAATCAGCAGCTTAGGCGCTGTATAAAAGCTGCCATAGCAAAGCGCTGAATTAAAATATCGGCTGCTGAATAGCGCTGAATTCTGGCTGCCCTAGGCGCCTAATTAGAAAAATTTGGTTTGTAATACTTGCATTACTACAAGGTTGCCTCAAGTGCTGTATATTTATAAATAAAACTGTTCCAAGCATCAATTGAAAATGGATCAATGTCACAAGTTTTATTACGGCAATACGGAAAGAGACATTTTGGCTTCCAAAGAATGGTTGACGGAAACAATAATAGATAGTTTCCATGCGCTACTCGAAAGAAATTCTGATTATGCACCTCAACCTGTATGGCTGACAATATTTCCCGAGCAGATTGTTCCACTCGATAATTCAAAGAAGAAGCATTTGCAAATACTACACAGTGATTTCGGTGGCGGACATTGGATTACTTGCCATTATGACGCAAAGTCTGTTATTATATATGATTCTCATGAAGGCAGTCGTAATGCAAATATACAACATTTGAATGAAAAAATTCGAATTTTTGTGGAGAGATTATTTCCCTTTTATGACTTTCAAAACAATTCGATAGTTTTTCCTAAAGTTCAGTCGCAAGGCGACAGTTATAATTGTGGTCCTATGGCAATTGCGATTGCTACATCGATTCTGTTCGGCATAAATCCTTGCATCGTGACGTATGATCGATCTTTGCTAAGACCTCATTTAGCCGCAATGTTTGCAAGACAAACAATAACTCATTTTCCATACCTCTCTAATACAACTGCTCCATTAACGCTATTGCCTTTGGAGACATTGAAAAGACGAGAGGCGGATGCACTAAGAAAAAGACTTGTACGTAGCAAAGAAACTGAAGAACAGCGTTCGAAACGACTCGAAAAAGATACTATTTCTCACAAACAAAAATATGTTATGAATCGTGAAACAAAATGTCAGAAGATGCGTGATCTGTACAAAAAAAATCCTGAAACAAAATGTCAGAAAACGCGTGATCTGTACAAAAAAAATCCTGAGAAACAGAAAAATGTCAGAAAATGTCAGAAGATGCGTGATCTGTACAAAAAAAATCCTGAGACAAAATGTCAGAAGATGCGTGATCTGTACAAAAAAAATCCTGAGACAAAATGTCAGAAGATGCGTGATCTGTACAAAAAAAATCCTGAAGGTCTGCGTAAAAGAAGGCATCAAATTGATGAATATCAAAAAGATTTAGAAAATAAACGGTACTTCAAAAGAAAAAATTATTTAAAAAATGCTGCCAGTGAAAGCGACCGCCAACGAAAATTCAGACAAAAACATCCCGACTCAAAAAAATTGTATAACAAAAAGTGCAACGCAAAACGTGACGAGAAATCCATCATACAAAAATCGAAGATATTCAAGAGATTGAAGAAAAAATTCAATACTATTCGATCTTGGCAAAAGTGTTTTAACTTTCCAAAGTGCTCAGAGTTATATATTCGACAGATATCGAAAAAAATTAATAAACCGACCATGTGTGCTCGATTGGAAGCTGAACAGATATTCAAGTGGTGTATGATAGCAAAAAAATCGTACGTTAGTGCAGCAAGAAAAGTGTTTTTGTATTTGAAAAATGTTGCTAAAGCTGCGTTATTGCGATTCAGTGAGTGTAAGATTTTGAAATGTCCGAAAAGCGATCGAATTAGAGCTCTTTGCGGCTCATCCAAACATACTTCGTCTACCGAAGCGTATTTTTATGAAACTGCTTACGAGCAAAGAAAAAAGTTTGAGCAACCACTTATAACGGCACAATCCTCTCCTCACGCAGTGATTAATGTTTTGCCATTAATAGATAACAATAGTAAAAAATTAAAAATATGGTACTGTGATAAGAATAAATGCCGCATAAGTGATGTTTCTGTGGAAAAGTTTGTACAATTTTTGGAACAGTTTGAAAGAAGTACTTTGAAGAATATAATGAATGATAAATTTATGGCACAGCTCAAAAATTGTTCCGTTTCACATACGAGTAGCAAATTAGGACATCCTCCGGAATGCTATGCAAATTTAAATCTTTGCAAGTCATACGTTGCGACGATAAACACTTTATCACCTCATTTTCCTCTCGTGAGGAATATTCGAAGAAATGTCTACAAATTGATAGACAATTATAAAAAGTTTCGTCATTTGTTTTCAGCTTTAAAATTTCTCAATATGAATAAATTGCTTGAAATTTCCAATGATATAAAAAATAAAATAAGATTTTATCAAAAAAATTTAACTGATGTCAGTTTGATCGAGGAAAAAATTTTCTTGCAAAATTACGAAGCGTTTAAAGTTATGAAAAAGCGATTGTTGGATACACCACGTTTACCTTGTATCTCTTGCGAAAAACTATGTATGAGTAGTGACGTTTCTGAACTCAAAAAACTTAGAAAACAAGTAGAGGGACCATTTTGGAAAAATCTGATGACTTACGTAACAGAACACAATAGCAATACTGGATTTATTTGTAAGCTTTGTTTGGAGAAATTTCGGAAAGGTACGTGGCCTTCTACTTGCGTTTTGAATAATCTTGCCGTAAAACCATTACCAGATGTTTTGTCGGATTTCAATGATTACGAAAAAATGTTAATCAAGAGAATGAGCAGTTTCCAAGTAGTGCAAATGATGAGCGCTGTTTCAAACAAACATATGCCGCACAGAAAAATGATCCGCAAAGTACGTGGTAGAACATTTCATTTGCCTCTGCCTTTACAAGAAACATTAGATAAGGTATGTCCTCCGGAAGAACCTATAAATTTGAATCACGAGTTGCACATCCTCGTTCGAGGTATACCCAAAAAGTCAAAAATTGTTTGGGAAAATTTAGTGGATATTAATAAAGTGTATAAGGCTTTACAATGGTTGAAAGATAATAATCCTCACTATTCGGAAATTCGTCTTCCAGCGTCGTCTGATGATTTATTAAATGATAAGTTGCAAGAAACAGAATATCAGATCATCAATGATGAAAGCGATGACGACAATAATGAAATAGATGAGGTGATTGAGGACACTGTACAGTACAATAAAGATGATAATAATAATCAAACAGTGTGTGTTTCGAAACGTAAGGCTTTCTTGACGCAAATCACCAAAGATTCGGATATTAATGATCAGTATACAATATATCCAATGCACGTGAAAAGGATCGATAACGAATCTGCATTCAAACTTTATCAAATGTTGAAAATCGAAGATGTTTCAGTGGATAATCGTTATAAATATTTGGACGTCATGTGTTTTCCCGATTTATATCCCGAAGGTGTCAATGGACAACGAGAAGATAGAAATGTTGCATTGCCGGATTATTTATTCATCAGAACGCGATTGATGTCGAAACACAGTAGATTCAGATTGAATCTGCAGTATCTGTTCTTCCTTCTCAATGATGCTAACTACCGACAATTGAAAAACGGTATCTATTATACGATGATGGTTGCTAACCCACGAGAGAGATACACTGCTGGTAGATACTTGAAGGAATTAAAAGACGAACAATTGGAATCGAATTTAACAAGTATTTTCGCAAAATTGAGAAATACGGATCAGTTTTGGCGACAGCCGTCCAATAATGTAAAATGCATGACTCTGCATTACGGCCCGGCGACGTGGTTTTTGACTTTGAGTCCTAGTGAATGGAAATGGTCCGATTTGGGTGAATATTTACGAGACATGAATCCCGATAAAAAGAAGTTGTGCATCAGTGAACTAATCGCATACGATCCTGTAAGCACGTCTAGATTCATGTGCATAAAATTCAAAGCCATGATTGATTTTATTTGTTCAACCGATAACCCAATAGGAGAGGTTAATCACTACTTCTGGCGACTAGAATATCAAACTAGAGGTATCCAGCACATGCATTGCATGATTTGGATAAAAGATGCTCCTGTGCTAGGAAAATCGCCGGATGAAGAAGTAGTTACGTTCATTCGAAAATACGTTACGTGTGAAATTCCAGATGAAAACGTTTCGCCAACGTTGTACGAAACGGTTATAAGTGATCAGAATCATAAACATAATTCGTATTGCATGCGTACAAAAAAAACCAAAACAAATATTTACAAAAAGTGTCGGTTCTGATTTTCCTCGGCCAGTTACTAAAAATTTCGTTTTAAGAGACGTCGTCACTTCGATAGTGGGTAGAAAAAATTTACGCAGTAAGAGCAGATTGTACGATCTTCCTCGCAAAAAGTCGGAAACAGTTTATCAATGATTATAATCCGGCTATCAAATTGGCTTGGGAAGGAAATATGGACATACAATTTATTGGAGAAAACTCAGAGTTTTTAAACTCATATTTAACAAAATACACGACAAAGTCAGAAAAATGCAATATAGACTTTGCAATGATAGATTCCAATAAACCCTTGGCATCAAAACTGTGGAATTTTGCGATGCGTTCATTGAATAACAGAGAATGCGGTGCATTAGAAGCTGCGGATACATTATTAGGGAATCCCTTGTATGGTACGGATAGTGATACCCTTGTCAAATGGATTGATGTTAATGAGGTGAGAAATAGAAAAGTTAAAACGTTCAAGGAAATTGAAGCTCTTGATGAAAATTCTACGAATATCTATTGTCCGTCGCTCATCGATGACTACTATCCAAACAGACCTAAGGAATTAGAATCATTAAATTTGTATGATTTTGCCAGATTCTGGGAAATTACGAAACGGATGCCAAAAAGTGAGGAAATCGAATATTACGAACTGGTATCGGGTTTATTTGCAAAGAAACGAAAAAAGTGTTATTTAATTAACCATTATCGATTTAAGGGGTAGACAACTGTAAAATTTAAAAAAAATCAAAATTTTTTTTATTGGCTTAAAAAATTCTTTGAACCCTCTAGAATAAGGTGGAAAAGGTTCCATACCCGGCTAAAATCATTTTCATGTAAATATCGAGCTTTTACCCAAGCGCTCCGGAGCAGTCAGAAACGCCTACCAGTGCTGCCAGACGGGCCGGGTTGCCCCTCCACAAGCTGGGCCGTGTACAGTAACATGTTATAAGCGTGCGGATCCCTCAATCCCAGTAAATATAAAAAATCTACGTTTTTTTTTTTTTTTAATTAATGACTAACAGATTAATAATATAGATTAAAAAATAATATAAATTACAGAATTTGTTTTGCTATTTCTTTCTTTCATCTCACACGTCACACCACACGCCACAGCATTGCGCGCGTAATACGTTACTGCGGTTACCATGGTTACCGCGCGTGAAATTTAAAAGATAGAGGGGCAACCCGGCCCGTCTGGCAGCACTGACGCCTACCTGCGGTTTTTTTGTTAATTTGTCAAAAATTGTCGGTTTTTTTTGTTAATTGTTAATTTGTCGAAAATGAAGCGAACACACGCTGGAAAGAAGGGTTCACGTGAAACTCCTGGGCGACCTTCGCGAAGTAAAAAACGCATGCTTCCGGATCGTCTTTCATCTGACAACGAAAGTGCATCGACCAGTGCCTCCAGGAAAAAAATACTAACCGACTGGAAGGAAGTGCCAGTAATTGCCAGTTACGGATATCGTTTAATTGAGTTTGTCGTTGTTTTTTCTGCTCTAAGTAAAATGGTGAAATGTAAAACGTGCGGTGGAAACGTAACATTTTCAGAATCCAGTATTCGTGGCCTAGGATTTAAATTAGTAGTCAGTCAGTTGCGATAAATGTGAACCACGCTACATCCCCTCTTGTCCATTTATAAAAAACGCGTATGAAATCAACAGCCGTATCATTTTCGCGTTTAGAATTCTTGGCATCGGCTATTACGGTATTCAGAAGTTTTGTGGCATAATGGATCTCCCGAAATGCTTCGGGAAAAAAGTTTATTACGATTCGATTAGTGTCATTCATCGTGCAATAAAATCCGTGGCCACGTCTTTATTTTCTGAAGCCGCTGCTGAAGAAAAAAGATTGACAGAAAATACTAAAAATGCAGTCAACTCAACAGGATTAACACGTTGAGCGCCACGCTGATTTTTAAGGGGGTCCCCGTCAGGCCACGCCACATAAACGGAAAGTCTAGTGGCCACCGGCTGACGGGGCCTAAACGGAAAGTCTAGTGTCAGCCACCGATGGCTGACGGGGCCTAAACGGAAAGTCTAGTGTCAGCCACCGATGGCTGACGGGGCCTAAACGGAAAGTCTAGTGTCAGCCACCGATGGCTGACGGGGCCTAAACGGAAAGTCTAGTGTCAGCCACCGATGGCTGACGTGGCGCTCAACGTGTTAATAGTTTCTGGCGATGGAACTTGGCGAAAACGAGGTTTTAATTCGTTACAAGGCGTGACATGTTTGATCGGTTGTTATACCGGTAAAGTGATTGATCTCATGGTCAAATGTTCATATTGTAAACATTGTCAGTATTGGAAATCGAAACTAAACACGGCAGAATATGAAGCATGGATGGAAACCCATATAGAAGAGTGCAGTGCTAATCACGTGGGAAGTGCCGGAAAAATGGAAGTAGACGCCGCTATAGAAATGTTCCAAAGATCGGAGGAATTGTACGGTGTGAAATATACTGCATATATTGGAGACGGGGACTGCAAAACATTTAAAGGCATTACCGAAAGCAGACCTTATGGCGACGATGTTATAATAGAGAAAAAAGAATGTGTTGACCACGTGCAAAAAAGAATGGGAGGGAGACTTCGAAAACTGAAAAAAGAAAAAAAGGACTGGGTGGAAAAAATAAACTGACAGCCAAACTTATCGACGAACTGAGTGTTTACTATGGATTGGCAATTCGAAGAAATTCAAGTTCACGGAAAGAAATGAAGCGAGCAATTTGGGCCACACTGAAACATAAATCTTCAACCGATGAAAATCCGCAGCACGATGATTGCCCGCCGGAGAAGGACAGCTGGTGTACGTGGCAGCAAGCAAAAGCTACCGGTAAACTTGCCGAATATACACACAAACATCCTCTTTCCAAAGAAGTTTTGGAACACATTACGCCTATATACCAAGAGCTAAGCAACGATGACTTACTTTCGCGCTGTGTTGGAGGCTTCACCCAAAATACGAACGAGAGCCTGAACGCCATGATATGGGCGTTTGCTCCAAAGCGGATATTTAGTGGAGCAAAAACAGTCGAAGTGGCATCATATTTAGCTGCAAACATTTTTAATAAAGGTTATACAAGTATCTTGCAAATAATGCACGCCCTTCATATAAACATTGGGCCACATACAAATTTGCAACGACTTAGACGAGCAGCGAATTTCGCTTGCTGACGAAAGGACGTTCCAGGCCTCAAAAGAAGGACGAATCGAAAGGAGAACGGCAAGATCGGAACTAGAAGATATTTTCTATGAAGAAGAAGGTTCATTATATGAATCCGGAATGGCAGATTAGCCGGTAAGACGCTTAAACACATTTTATTGTTCAAAAAACCAATGCCGAAACTTAAAACGCGTTTTTCTCGAAACTATGTTTTTCAAAACGGTGTACACGATATCTCGAGTTCTAATCAACGGATCGACTTGAAATTTTAACCACATATTCTTTGGAGTAATAGCTACAGAACTACGAGAGCTTTTTTCAATATTTTGTTCTGTTTAATTGTTATTAACAATAATAGCTTGAAATTTGGGCCAAAATTGCAAAACAAAGCTTCCCGAATTTTTTTCTCGAAGCCTAAGCGGTATAAAATAAAAAACGGTCTCGTTATTCTTTAGATAATATTATGTAGATAATGACCATATTTTTTGTTTTTGTTTCAGATGTCGGAAAATTTAAATTTCGTGTACACCACATGGCCACCCCAAAAAAAGACCGATGCGCGTCATGGCGTGCCCCGCCGCCATTTTGTTTTTTTTTTACATATAAAAATTTATGTAACTCTATAAAAGTATAATAAATATGACCTGAAAATTTCATTATTGTATATTTAATAGTTTTCGAGAAAAAAATTCCTAAAAATTTGCCTGTTTTCGGCCTCGCTACAGTAGTCTAGCCCCTTAATGTAAAAACTGAACCCGAAAAGTACTTCTACTCGCTACTTCTTCTGTTCAAACCATGGAGAGATTTGAGTGAACTCAGAGGTACATGGGAGACTTACACGGATGCCTTTAAGAATTCAGAGTCTGCTTTAACGAAGGCAATGAAATATCATGAAAGGCTTGAAGAAATACAAAAAGCTTTTGAAAACGTTGCTGAATTAATAGAGAAGCGCGAAAATGATCTGAAAACAGCAGACGTAGACAAATTCGATGACGATGAACTGGATTGCCATCCGATAGAAGCTGACGGCGCGATGAAAGATTTGGAAGATTTTGGCAAGATTGACATGCCGATTAACTTACCGCAAATGATGTCGCGATTGAACGAAGACCAGAAAAGAGTTTTCGACAGGGTATGTCAAGTTTTACAAAATAAAAATCAGATTCTGCGATTGTACGTAAGTGGCGAGGGTGGTACAGGGAAAAGTTTTCTTATTGAAACGATCAAACACTGGATCAGAATAAATTTGAAAAAAGCGACTGCGATATCTGCTCCCACGGGTATCGCAGCATTCAATATCGATGGCTTGACAATTCATAGAATGTTTCAGTTGCCCGTCACTCATGAATTTACGCCAAAGTACGTGAACTTGTCAGACACGGTCTTGAAAATTTTGAGAGACAAATTGAAGAATGTTGAATTATTTATAATCGATGAAGTATCCATGATTTCGAACGTGACACTTATGTTTATCAATCTACGATTATGTGAAATCTTTGATACGACAGATACGGATGATGGTTTCTTTGGCAGAAAACACATTCTCTTGTTTGGAGACTTGTTGCAGCTTCCTCCTGTAAAAGGACAACCTCCGTTCGTTAAAATGTCTCGATCAGAGGTTCAAAAGTATTTAGGTACCATGGGTGGACCTGACTTGTGGAGATTGTTCGATTACGACGAACTCTTGATCAATATGCGACAAAGATGTGATGACACATATCGCGATATACTTTCTAGAATACGAATAGGTCTGCTAACGGATTCTGACATCAATATTCTTGAATCGAGAAAAATAAATTTCAAAGAAGGTAGTTGCGACGAAAGATTGAATGAACTTTGTACCTATATGAATCTATTACCGATTGATACGATATGTTTATTACCCACGTGTTATTTGTGCAAGGTTTTGAACACGGCAATGCTCGATAGAGTCGACGGCGATGAAATTCTACTGATAGCGGAAGATGATGTCGACTGTGCTCCAGCAATGAAAAAAAAAGTGCAAAAAACATTGGAAGAGAAAGATGATAAAGTTTCAGAAACAGCTGGCATTGAAAGAGTAATAGCGATTAAAATTGGCGTTAAAGTGATGATTCGACGAAACATTGACGTAACTCTGGGACTTGTCAATGGAACGATAGGCAATGTAGTTGCAGTTAATCGTGCTGGTAATGGAAATCGTATTGATTCCATCAAATTGGTTACTTCGAATAACAAAGAATTTACAATAACGAAAGTAGATATTAAATTCGAGGTATTTCACAAAATAGTTGTACATCGGAAACAATTTCCATTGTCCCTCAGTTATGGAATAACTATACACAAGAGTCAAGGAATTACGTGTAAGAATGCAATGATGGATCTGGGAACGACTGTATTCAGTGATGGGCAAGCCTACGTAGGTTTGTCAAGAGTGAGTACGTTGGAGGGCTTACATTTGATAAACTTCAATCCAGCATCGGTTAAAGCACACTCGGGAGCCATTGCAGAATATAATCGACTGAGATCTTTGTTCAAATCTCAGCTACCACAAATCGATTCGTCTGAGAAAAAGGCTGTAAAAATTCACGATCGTCGATGGGCCATACCTAATTATATTGATAATGTGCAGAATTATGGTTGCGAGGAACCAGAAAGTGTAGTTACGTGGAAAATATACGGCCTTCGCAATGACGATAATGTTTCGTGTTACGCAATTGTAATATTGCAGTGTGCGTTTCATTGCGTGCGTATCAGGCAACAAATACTGAAGAATAAAGCATCGAATACATTGACTGATGCTATCTGCGCGTATGCTGAACGTAAATATTGCAACGTACAAGCGGTTAGAAGATCTGTCGGAGAACGCTTCAAAGAACGAACACAACAAGATGCTTCGGAATTTTTCACGGCTCTAATGTCGACCTATTCTGAAATAAATGATGTATTGGAACTTGAATTGCAGCACGTAATATGTTGCTCGAATGCCAAATGTAATTACACGGTAACTACGCTGGAAAAGAGTTGTTTGCTAATATTACCTATACAGTCGACATTAAAAAGAAAAAAAGGTGTCACGCTACAAACTTTGATTGATTCGGAATTTTCAAAATGGGAGACGATAAACGGCAATTGTAACGAATGTAAAGGTACCGTTCTGAAAAAGAAAACCGTAATTGAATCGACTTTATCCATCTTAGTAATACAGCTAAATTTATACACTTTTGTGAACGGTGTTTCGAAAAAAATTATCAACAATAACATCAACGCCGTACCAACGAGTAATATTACGATTAATAAAAAAAAGTACAAGGTAATAAGCGCTATATTTCACGAAGGCGAAGAAATGAATCGTGGTCACTATACGTGTATGTTGAGAGCAGACAAAAAATCGGAATGGTATTGCTCTAATGATATGGAAGTTATCAAGAAAAAATGGCCCAAAGGAGCACGAGGGGCGTACATATTGTTCTTGGAGCAGATTAAGTAAGTTGAAAAATAACTTTTACAATTAATGACACTTTCTTAGAATGTGACGAAATTCTTTTACAGCATGTTAACATGAACTTTAATAAATTACTGAAATTGATCATTTTGATCAATCCGGAACATTATAACAATTAATTGCGTGCTTTGGCGCTGTACGAAGGCTACCGTAAGCGCCGAAATAAAATATTGGCTGCTCTGGCGCTGTATTAAGGCTGCCGTAAGCGCCGCATTAAAACATTGAGTGCAATAAAGTTCTAGTTTGTCCTAGACATCCAATAAAAAAAATTATTTTTGAATCTATTACGTGTTCAAACAAAAATGCGATAGCTGCAATAGCGCTGAAATTGGGCTTGCTTTAGGCGCCCACTTAAAAAAATTTGGAGTGCTCTGCTTATATAAAATATCCCAGAGATGATCAATTCGTTTATTAGTTATATATTTAAAAATATTTTATACTAGATGTAGTTTGCACCAGACGTAATGATCGTGTTAAAATCGGAGAGACGAATAAAATATATGGTTGCGTTCTCACGAGAATGGGCGATGGAGGGGCCCATTCTTTATTTTCAATATTATTATGGGAAACGATAAACGGCACTTATAATGAATGTAAGAGTACGTTCTGAAAAAATAACCGTAATCGAATCGACTTTGTCAGTCTTAGTAATACAACTCAATTTATTGCACTTTTGTGAATGGTGTTTCTAATAAAATTATCAACAATCGGATCAATACTGCATAGACGAGTAATATCACTATTGATAAAAAAAGGTAATAAACGCTATATTTCACGGAGGCAGAGAAACGAATGATCACTATACATGTATCTTTTATAGCATGCTTACATGAACCTTGATAAACTATTGAAATTGATTATTTTGGTCATTAAATTTTATTTTTCAAATCCGGAACATTATAACAATTAATCGCCTGTTCTGGCGCTGTACAAAGGCTGCCGTAAGCGCCGAAATAAAATATCGGCTGCTCTGGCGCTGTATTAAAGCTGCCGTAAGCGCCGCATTAAAACATTGAGTGCAATAAAGTTCTAGCTTGTCCTAGACATCCAATTAAAAAAATTATTTTTGGATCTATTAGGTGTTCAAACAAAAATGTGATAGCTGCAATAGCGCTGAAATCGGGCTTGCTTTAGGCGCCCACTTAAAAAAATTTGGAGTGCTCTGCTTATATAAAATATCCCAGAGATGATCAATTCGTTTATTAGTTATAGTATATTTAAAAATATTTTATACTAGATGTAGTTTGCACCAGACGTAATGATAGTGTTACAATCGGAGAGACGAATAAAATATATGGTTGCGTTCTCACGAGAATGGGCGATGGAGGGGCCCATTCTTTATTTTCAATATTATTATGGGAAACTTACCCTAATACTTTTATGCACAAAATAATAAGACAAAACTATTGGTGCAAAGAATATAGCTATCCTTGAAAGAAAAATACGCAATTGCATATTGCAAATAACATAACATTTTTTAAACTTTGCATTTTTTTGCACCAATTGATTCATATATCTGCACTCTAAAAAGTAGGTGATATCCTCAAAAAATCATAAATGAAAAGGTTAAGCCATGTTCAAAAATAGACCCTCAAGAATTTGAATTTTTACAAATTTAAATAATTATTTAATAATATATTACCATAAAAAGTAAGTGACACATTATATTAAATGATTATCTAATAATATATCACCATAAAAAGTAACTGATATATTATACTATACAAGATGCCAGTTCAAAGTAAACATACATAAAGTGTATATTATCTAAATAAATTAATAAAATAAATAATATAATAAATTTAATAATATATTACCACGAAAAATAACTGATACCATAAAAAGTAAGTGACACATTATATTAAATGATTATCTAATAATATATCACCATAAAAAGTAACTGATATATTATACTATACAAGATGCCAGTTCAAAGTAAACATACATAAAGTGTATATTATCTAAATAAATTAATAAAATAAATAATATAATAAATTTAATAATATATTACCACGAAAAATAACTGATATGTTATTCAAGGTGCAAATTCAAAATGAACATACATACATAAGGTGTATATAAGTAAAATTGATTAAAATTTGACTCTAACAAGGAGAACACCAGGATTTGTCCCCTCCGATTTGGCTGAATTTTATATATGTTATAGTTCAGCCCTCCCACTAAATCGTGGTAAAAGGATACGATGCACCTCTCAAGCATTCGCGAGAAAAACGCGTTCAGAGATTCAAAGATTTCTATGTTGGTAATGTACCGAACGGTAAGTGTAGTTCGTCAAGCAGCGGCGTGGTGTAGTGAGTAAGGCGTCGGACTAGAATGTTGCATGTTGCTGGTTCGAATCTTACTTTTATAATTTTTTTTTTTTTTTAAATTGTATTATATTGTATATGTTTTATTTTTAATATATAATTCTAAAAATTAATGTATTAAACAATTTTACAAAATTTAAAAATATAATTTATATTTTTATACGTTGCGTTTCTTAAAATTAAAATTTAATTAACACACATACATATTTATTATTAATTGTAAATTGTCATGCAATTTATATAAAATTTTTTTGTATAATAAGAGGAAAAAAAGAAGAGAAGGATAAGAAAATTTAAATCTTTTATTATGTTTGCAACTATATTTTATTTTGTTCACAATAAGCAAAATCTATTCATTATCAGAATCAGAAACATCAGAATTACATATGTTGGGATGATATTTATCATAGAAACACGAGAATAAAATATAAATTTAAATTTTAAGAATAAAATATAATTTTAAATATATTTATTACATAACAAATAAATTTTAGTTTAATAACGTAAATTTACAATGACAATTTACAATTAATAATAAATATGTGTGTGTGTTAATTAAATTTTAATTTTAAGAAACGCAACATATAAAAATATAAATTATATTTTTAAATTTTGTAAAATTGTTTAATACATTAATTTTTAGAATTAAATATTAAAAATAAAACATATACAATATAATACAAAAAAAAATTATAAAAGTAAGATTCGAACCCGCAACATGGAGCATTCTAGTCCGACGCCTTACTCACTACACCACGCCGCTGCTTAACAAACTACACTTACCGTTCGGTACATTACCAACATAGAAATCTTTGAACGCGTTTTTCTCGCGAATGCTTGAGTGGTGCATCGTATCCTTTTACCACGATTTAGTGGGAGGGCTGAACTATAACATATATAAAATTCAGCCAAATCGGAGGGGACAAATCCTGGTGTTCTCCTTGTAAGTGAAAGTACATAAGTGATATGTTATTCTTAGTGCACAAAATATAAAAGTCGTTTATTAAAGTTTGATTTGAAATTTATACAAGCCTGGACAATGAAAAATAGTTGTTTTTGTAATTCCAGAGTACTAATTTGTTAATGACTCGGAAAAAGAACATGGCGGCCTGCTCTCAAAAAACTTTCGATGGATGGAATAAATAATTAAAATGAAAGAGTTATGAAAATGGTTTTGATTAAAAATCTCCAACCTTTCTGTAGTAAAATTTCGAATTTTTGTATCAATTTCCGATTTTGAATTTGTTATACCGTATTTTCAGCAAGTAATTTATTGATCAAAAAGTGTTGTCTTATTGCTTGAAATGGGTAAATATTAAATAAACCTAAAATTTATAAATAAAAAAGTTCTCATGTCAAGTGCAAAGAAGCTACACGCTTAAAAAGGTCCGTGATTATCTGACGTAACATACAACTATAAAAAATCAGATATTTAATTCTTCAAGATACAAGTGCGAAATAAATATCGTTAAAATATAGATACAAAATTTACCACAATTTGACTCTGAAAAGTAAGTGACATGCTTCTTAAAGTGCATATATAAAATTTAACAGTGTTTTGATAATGATTAATTTAAATATTTGCATTATCTCTCTTTCTTTCTCTCTGGGCAGGGTGACATATGTGATTGATATTTAACAGTACTACTAACTTATTGAATAGTCAGAGACAAGTTGTGTCGGATGAATCGGAATGTAAGTATTATTATTCTTAAGTGGATACTGAGAAACGCATCGAAGTTTTTTGAGAGCAGGCCGCCATGTTCTTTTTCCGAGTCATTAACAAATTAGTACTCTGGAATTACAAAAACAACTATTTTTCATTGTCCAGGCTTGTATAAATTTCAAATCAAACTTTAATAAACGACTTTTATATTTTGTGCACTAAGAATAACATATCACTTATGTACTTTCACTTACAAGGAGAACACCAGGATTTGTCCCCTCCGATTTGGCTGAATTTTATATATGTTATAGTTCAGCCCTCCCACTAAATCGTGGTAAAAGGATACGATGCACCACTCAAGCATTCGCGAGAAAAACGCGTTCAAAGATTTCTATGTTGGTAATGTACCGAACGGTAAGTGTAGTTTGTTAAGCAGCGGCGTGGTGTAGTGAGTAAGGCGTCGGACTAGAATGCTCCATGTTGCGGGTTCGAATCTTACTTTTATAATTTTTTTTTTGTATTATATTGTATATGTTTTATTTTTAATATTTAATTCTAAAAATTAATGTATTAAACAATTTTACAAAATTTAAAAATATAATTTATATTTTTATATGTTGCGTTTCTTAAAATTAAAATTTAATTAACACACACACATATTTATTATTAATTGTAAATTGTCATTGTAAATTTACGTTATTAAACTAAAATTTATTTGTTATGTAATAAATATATTTAAAATTATATTTTATTCTTAAAATTTAAATTTATATTTTATTCTCGTGTTTCTATGATAAATATCATCCCAACATATGTAATTCTGATGTTTCTGATTCTGATAATGAATAGATTTTGCTTATTGTGAACAAAATAAAATATAGTTGCAAACATAATAAAAGATTTAAATTTTCTTATCCTTCTCTTCTTTTTTTCCTCTTATTATACAAAAAAATTTTATATAAATTGCATGACAATTTACAATTAATAATAAATATGTATGTGTGTTAATTAAATTTTAATTTTAAGAAACGCAACGTATAAAAATATAAATTATATTTTTAAATTTTGTAAAATTGTTTAATACATTAATTTTTAGAATTATATATTAAAAATAAAACATATACAATATAATACAATTAAAAAAAAAAAAAAAAAATTATAAAAGTAAGATTCGAACCAGCAACATGCAACATTCTAGTCCGACGCCTTACTCACTACACCACGCCGCTGCTTGACGAACTACACTTACCGTTCGGTACATTACCAACATAGAAATCTTTGAATCTCTGAACGCGTTTTTCTCGCGAATGCTTGAGAGGTGCATCGTATCCTTTTACCACGATTTAGTGGGAGGGCTGAACTATAACATATATAAAATTCAGCCAAATCGGAGGGGACAAATCCTGGTGTTCTCCTTGTTAGAGTCAAATTTTAATCAATTTTACTTATATACACCTTATGTATGTATGTTCATTTTGAATTTGCACCTTGAATAACATATCAGTTATTTTTCGTGGTAATATATTATTAAATTTATTATATTATTTATTTTATTAATTTATTTAGATAATATACACTTTATGTATGTTTACTTTGAACTGGCATCTTGTATAGTATAATATATCAGTTACTTTTTATGGTGATATATTATTAGATAATCATTTAATATAATGTGTCACTTACTTTTTATGGTAATATATTATTAAATAATTATTTAAATTTGTAAAAATTCAAATTCTTGAGGGTCTATTTTTGAACATGGCTTAACCTTTTCATTTATGATTTTTTGAGGTACAATTTATGTATATTTATTAAATCTTTGCCTTGCTAAAAATCTAATGAGTCTACAATATACTAAAAATACTAGATACTGAAAAAATTAGCAAGACCCCTACGCAAGGTGTGTGCGCGCAGAAAGTTTATATGAATTAAATCTTCGCCTTACTAAAAGTATGATGAGTCTACAATATACTAAAAATATTAGATACTGAAAAGATTAGCAAGACCCCTACGCAAGGTAAAAAGCATATTGTGTTTAAAAGTTATTTTAAACTTCTATAATAGAGACTAGCCATGTAATAGGCTCTGCCCCTCCCCCTGCACCCCCCACTCCGCCTGCGCTTTCTGCCCCCTCGGGGGAGCTTTGCCCCCCAAACCCCCCCTTTTTTCGTCCCCCCAAACCCCAACATTTCCTACCTGTTTACCAAAGTTTTTAATCTTTAACATCAATTTTCTCGAAAACTATCAGTTTTACACAAAAAATGCATAGGACATAAATGATGTATTTTTACAAAAACTACAACTTTTATTTGAAACATTTTTTGGTTACATCAATATTTCTCGAAATAATCTCAAAAAAGTGATATTTTTTCACTTTTTCTGACCTTGTTTTGATCTTAAAAATGACCTAGTCGGCGATTTTCATTATCATATTCGTAATCAGCGCGCCAAACTATATAAAATACTAAAGTTTCAAAAAAATCGGAGGGTTCCGCTAATCGGAAGTCCACCCAAATATTTTGTTTATACAGATCTCGTTTCTTAGTGCGCTTATTTTCTTTTTCTTTATTATATCAATATCGAACCTTAGCACGATTATATTCTATATTTTTATTATATTGATATCGGATCTTAGCACGATTATTTTCTTTATCTTTATTATATCGATATCGGACCTTAGCACGATTATTTTCTATATCTTTATTATATTGATTTTGTTTCTTAATGCGCTCATCTTCAAAATTTTTATTATATCTACACCGTTTTTTTTCGCGATTGTTTTCTAAATCTTGTTCATATCGCTGTCGTTTTTTAGCGCGATTATTTTCTAAATTTTGTTGATATTGATGTCGTTTTTTAGCTCGCGTATTTTCTAAATTTTTTGTAGGACTTATTTGATTGTTAAGTAAATCTTGTTTTTTGTTTGCATAGATTGTTTTATATTGACGTATCGTATGTATACGTTTTGCTTCAGTTTCTCTCGCTTTAATTACTGCTAATGGAAGTACTTTTTGAGCACTATATCGTGAATCCTGTGGAAAATGCTCAATTACATTAGATTCCAAAATTTTTATCAAATGTGAACGCATTAAACTATGATCATATTTAACTTTTTCAGGTTTGATATTAAATAATAATGAAATTGCAAAAGCTATTGCAAAAACACCGCAATCGTTACTATTTGGTTGATGTTGTACGGTTGGAAACTTAACAGGGTACTTTTTAAAATCATATGTTGGGAATAATCTTTTCAAGAATTGCTCGTGATGCTTATGTAGTTTCTTAGAATTTAATGAATCATAAATAAATATGTTCTTTCTGTTATAATAACTGCACACCCAATGTCCATCATATGGACCTGATGAACTATGTAATATTTGTATGTGCTTTTCATCAACTGGCATAGGTTGAATTGTATCAAGACATTGCACACGCCAAGTTTCGACAGGTCTATAATCTGAACAATTTTGTAAAAGATGATCGAAATGATCCATATGAATGTCAGTTAACCAATCGCCCTGAATAATTATATTTCTTTCTCTAGGCATTAATTCTTTTTGTTTGTTTGGTTCTATAAACATTTTAAGTATATATGTATATAAATATGTATGTATATATTAAAAACAATAACTTTATATAGACTTTGAAAAAATCTTATATCTACTAATATGTATCTGTGTGTTTGCGTACAACAGTTTTATTATAACGCAACTCTGTATCGGCGCACAGCAGCCGGTTTCTACAGGCGCACAGCACCTCTGTATCGACGCACAGCAGCCGGTTTTTACGGGCGCACAGCACCTCTGTATCGGCGCACAGCAACCGATTTTTATAGGCGCACAGCACCTCTGTATCGGCGCACAGCAACCGATTTTTATAGGCGCACAGCACCTCTGTATCGGCGCACAGCAACCGATTTTTATAGGCGCACAGCACCTCTGTATCGGCGCACAGCAACCGATTTTTATAGGCGCACAGCACCTCTGTATCGGCGCACAGCAACCGATTTTTATAGGCGCACAGCACCTCTGTATCGGCGCACAGCAACCGATTTTTATAGGCGCACAGCACCTCTGTATCGGCGCACAGCAACCGATTTTTATAGGCGCACAGCACCTCTGTATCCGCCCCCAGCAGCCGCTGTAAATAAAAATAATTAACTTACCCGTCCGTTTCAACAATTAGAAAATTCTTCTTGATATCTCCTGTCGGCAATTCTGTGAAAAAAATTAAAAACTTGTTTTACATTAATTATAAAAAAAAAGATAAATTAAATTAAATGATGGTAAGTCGATAAAAAAAATATCATTAAATGTGATAAACCGCTTGCAATAAATTATTCGGTAAATAGAATTTAATATTAGCTTCTACATAGATAGTTGCAAAAAGATTTATTAATATATACAGGGTGGCCCATGTATAGTATTAATATATACAGGGTGGCCCATGTAAAGTTTTAACAAGCTAGTAACTCCAAAAATATTCGTTAGATCGTAAAATTACTCATGACAAAGTTTCATATATTCAAGGGGTCTTTCTAACTACGTAAACACAAACATAACATAAGATTAAGAAGGTGAAAGCACCAACCGATAATGTATTATCATCTGTATATTTGAAAGTGATAAAGTTATAGATCTTTTTAATACTATTGTTTAGCAAGTTTTGAAATAATTTCTAAGTAAGCCTCGTTCAGTTGTTCGGAATCTTTTTGTAAATTAATGCTTACTTTCTGCGATTTGATATGGATCATTTCAGATATTAAACGTTTTTGATAATTGTATACAGTATCAAGAATTCTAACATCCTTTCAGTCAAACGAATGGTTATATTTTAACATGTGTTCAGTAACTACCGAATGCTTTGATGGGTCAAGTCTTACTTTGTATCTATGTTCTTTTGTTCTTGTCGAAAGTTGTCTTTTGGTTTGTCCAACATAAGATGCATCACAGTTTTTACATTGAATCTTATAAATGACATTGCTTTTCTTGAACTTTTCCGTTTCATCAAGTTATTAGCGGCGACGATAGTGAAAAATAGCGACTTAAGAAATCAGGTAAGCAAAGAAGTATTCAATTTTATAGTTTATTATTTTATATCTTCTTTTATTTACAGGATATAAAAATGAATTCTTTTATATACAAGATATGAAAATAGTTGTGTAGCAAGAAATAATGCAGTAAGTGTTGAGTAATTGCTTACTGCATCCTATCTTATCTTTCGGCATTTTTATCTTGTATATATTATATTTCATTTCGTTTAATAATAGTACTTTATGTTATAGTTATGTGCACTATTTGGTTTGGAATCGCTGAAAGAAGATAACACAGAAAAGATTTGTGATGGTGTATCATCCTAAAAAACCAAACTTGTGATTTGCAATGAGCCATCTTTGAGAAAGATCACGATAACTTTGAGAAAGCTGCCACTATATACTACTGTGATCAAAAAGTAAGGTGAATTTGTTTATAAAATGTAAATTCTTTATTTATTCATCCAAATCAATATTATCCCCTTCAAAGTAATCCCCCCCAGATACAATGCACTTATGCCAACGCTTTTTCCAGTTTTCGAAACAGTCGGAATAGTCTTTTTTCGGTATAGCCTTCAAGACCTTCTTCGATTCGGTTTCTATCTCCTCAATCGTGTCAAAACGGCGTCCCCGCATTGGCTTTTTGAGTTTGCTGAATAGCCAGAAGTCGCACGGAGCCAAATCAGGCGAATACGGTGGTTGTGGAACGATATGAGTCGAGTTTTTGGCAAAAAAGTCGCGAAGAACCAATGCAGTGTGAGCCGGTGCATTATCGTGATGAAGGAACCAAGAGTTGTTCGTCCATAATTCCAGCCGTTGCAGACGAATAGCTTCACGCAAACGACGCATAATGTTCAAATAATATTCTTTATTTCAACCACCGTATTCGCCTGATTTGGCTCCGTGCGACTTCTGGCTATTCAGCAAACTCAAAAAGCCAATGCGGGGACGCCGTTTTGACACGATTGAGGAGATAGAAACCGAATCGAAGAAGGTCTTGAAGGCTATACCGAAAAAAGACTATTCCGACTGTTTCGAGGACTGGAAAAAGCGTTGGCATAAGTGCATTGTATCTGGGGGGGATTACTTTGAAGGGGATAATATTGATTTGGATGAATAAATAAAGAATTTACATTTTATAAACAAATTCACCTTACTTTTTGATCACAGTAGTATATATTAGAGAATATTGATAACGTATTACTACATATGATATACATAATAACAAGAAACAATGCGGTAAGTATTGTTGATTGTTTACTGCATTCTATCTTGTCTCTCAGCATTTTACTCAGCATATTACCCTGTATGCATTATATTTCATTTTGAATATTTAAAATATCATTTAAAATATTTAATAATAGTTTTTATATTACTAAAATTGTGCTATATAATAAGAATGATTTCTATTTTTTGTAGTTGGGAATCGCTGAAAGGGAATAATACAGAAAAGATTCGAGATGTATATTCGAGATGGTGTATCATCCTATAGTGTATCATTCTATAAATGTATAGGATATGAAAATGGTTGTGTAGCAAGAAACAATGCGATAAGTAATGTTGATTGCTTACTGCATTCTATCTTGTCTCTCAGCATCTTCATCTTGTATGCATTACATTTCATTTTAAAATATTTAATAATAGTATTTTATAATTCAAAAAGTATAATTAAAATTGTGAAGTAAGTAAAGAAGTATTCAATTTTATAGTTTACTATTTTACTATTTTAATATCTTCTTTTATTTATAGGACATAAAAATGGTTTCTTTTATATATAAGATATGAAAATAGTTGCGTAGCAAGAAACAATGCGGTAAGTAATGTAATTGATTGCTTGACTGCATCCTATCTTGTCTCTCAGCATTTTCATCCTGTATGTATTACATTTCATTTCGTTTAATAATAGTACTTTATGTTATAGTTATGTGCACTATTTGGTTTGGAATTGCTGAAAGAAGATAACACAGAAAAGATTCGAGATGGTATATCATCTTTCTCAAAGCCATTGCAAATGCAAGTTTGGTTTTTTAGGATAATACACCATCTCGAATCTTTTCTGTTATCTTCTTTCAGCGATTCCAAACCTAATAGTGTACATAACTATAACATAAAGTACTATTAATAAACGAAATGAAATGTAATACATACAGGATGAAAATGTTGAGAGACAAGATAGGATGCAGTAAGCAGTTAACATTACTTATTGCATTATTTCTTGCTACACAACTATTTTCATATCTTGTATATAAAAGAAACTATTTTTATGTCCTGTAAATAAAAGAAGATATTGAAATAATAAAATAATAAACGGGTGGACTTCCGATTAGCGGAACCCTCCGATTTTTTTGAAACTTTAGTATTTTATGTAGTTTGGCGCGCTGATTACGAATATGATAATGAAAATCGCCGACTAGGTCATTTTTAAGATCAAAACAAGGTCAGAAAAAGTGAAAAAATATCACTTTTTTGAGATTATTTCGAGAAATATTGATGTAACCAAAAAATGTTTCAAATAAAAGTTGTAGTTTTTGTAAAAATACATCATTTATGTTCTATGCATTTTTTGTGTAAAATTGATAGTTTTCGGGAAAATTGATGTTAAAGATTAAAAACTTTGGTAAACAGGTAGGAAATGTTGGGGTTTGGGGGGACGAAAAAAGGGGGGTTTTGGGGGGCAAAGCTCCCCCGAGGGGGCAGAAAGCGCAGGCGGAGTGGGGGGTGCAGGGGGGAGGGGCAGAGCCTATTACATGGCTAGTCTCTATTATAGAAGTTTAAAATAACTTTTAAACACAATATGCTTTTTACCTTGCGTAGGGGTCTTGCTAATCTTTTCAGTATCTAATATTTTTAGTATATTGTAGTCATACTTTTAGTAAGGCGAAGATTTAATTCATATAAACTTTCTGCGCGCACACACCTTCGTAGGGGTCTTGCTATCTTTTCAGTATCTAATATTTTTAGTATATTGTAGACTCATCATACTTTTAGTAAGGCGAAGATTTAATTCATATAAACTTTCTGCGCGCACACACCTTGCGTAGGGGTCTTGCTAATTTTTTCAGTATCTAGTATTTTTAGTATATTGTTCATTAGATTTTTAGCAAGGCAAAGATTTAATAAATATACATAAATTGTATACGCACATACGTCGCTACACAGCGTAACTTTAATTTTTTAAAGAAAGTTTTGTAGCGTAATATTTCTCCTTTTTATTTTTTTATTTATTACAAAAAATGGATAAAAAATACAATTTGTTTTCATTGGCGTCTATTCTTCAAAACCGTTCCTCAACTCTTCAGTGGTTGAGAGAAGTTGATTTGATTCCGACGCAAAGATTCTGCAAAATTCATAAAAAATATATGAATTTTGCGAATTTGCCTGCGGAAGATTTCTTTGTATGAAAAAAGGAAAGTATCGACATACTGCGACTGTTGCTGAAGATACATATTTTTGAGAGATGTTTGTGCTAATCTTTTCTATGTATTCTCATATTTATACTACAATCTTTTAATTTATAGCAAACGATTCGAGAAAGCAGTTTCATTGATGGATAGCAAGTATCTTGTGAAACTGTAGCTGATAGATTTTCTTTTTGTCTAGAAGTCTTTATGGCTGCACTTGATGAGCGATTTGAGAAAGAGGGTCTTTTGGGAGGTGTTGGTGAAATTGTAGAAATTGACGAGTGTAAGATTGGTCGTCGGAAGTATGAACGGGGGCGTGTTGTTGAGGGATCATGGATTCTCGGAATGATTCACCGTGGACACGCTGCTAATTATCGGCTCGAAATTTGCCCAGACAACAAGAGAGATAAAGATACTCTTTTGGCTTTGATAAAAAAGCATGTGATGCCTGGGACTGAGATCCATACGGATTGTTGGAAAGGATATATGAATTTGGAAGAACACGGATATGTCCATAAAACGGTGAATCATTCTGAGGTCTTTATAGATCCTGAAACTGGGGCTTATACTCAAAATATTGAGTCTTCCTGGCGCTGGATGCGTCGTGAATTATCTCGTGGTGGTATTCATAATAATACCATTGCTGACCATTTGTGTGAGTTCATGTGGCGACGTCGAGTTCGTAAATTGGGTCAAGATCCTTTTAAGCAATTGCTTATTGATATTAAAAGATGTTATCCGGGAAAGAAATAATATATATTTAGCAATTTATAAATATTTTTAAAAAATAAAAAACGTAAATTAAAAATTAAAAATTAAAAATTAAAAAAAAAAAAAAAAAAAAGACAAAAAAACAAAACATGGAGTCAGTTCTTCGTCACGTCCTCGTCGTTGACTCCGGATTTGGCTGAGAACGAAGAATATATTTATTTTCATGTATGTTTATAATGTAAAGGAAGGTTATTCCTCTTATTTTATTTTTCTCGAAAACTATCAGTTTTACACAAAAAATGCATAGGACATAAATGATGTATTTTTACAAAAACTACAACTTTTATTTGAAACATTTTTTTGTTACATCAATATTTCTCGAAATAATCTTAAAAAAGTGATATTTTTTTTAGTTTTTTAATGTTTTAATCTTGAAAATGACCTTGTCGGCGATTTTCATTATCATATTCGTAATCAGCGCGCCAAATTACATAAAATAGTGAAATTTCAAAAAAATCGGAGGATTCCGCTAATTGGAAGTTTATCCAAAATAAAAAATAAAGAATTTAAAAAAAATTAAAAAAAATAAAAAAAAGACAAAAAAACAAAACATGGAGTCAGTTCTTCGTCACGTCCTCGTCGTTGACTCCGGATTTGGCTGAGAACGAAGAATATATTTATTTTCATGTATGTTTATAATGTAAAGGAAGGTTATTCCTCTTATTTTATTTTTCTCGAAAACTATCAGTTTTACACAAAAAATGCATAGGACATAAATGATGTATTTTTACAAAAACTACAACTTTTATTTGAAACATTTTTTTGTTACATCAATATTTCTCGAAATAATCTTAAAAAAGTGATATTTTTTTTAGTTTTTTAATGTTTTAATCTTGAAAATGACCTTGTCGGCGATTTTTATTATCATATTCGTAATCAGCGCGCCAAATTACATAAAATAGTGAAATTTCAAAAAAATCGGAGGATTCCGCTAATTGGAAGTTTATCCAAGAATAATAACAGACTCATATATTGGTCCTGTCTTTTAGTATTCAAAATAAACTACTACATTTCTTGAACTGTCTTTATTAATAATTTTTTAATAAAAAACAAGCGAAACGGCTAAAATCTTATGAAGATCACTCAGGAGGATGATTTTGACAACATATAAATCGTCAAGGTATATCGTCTAGGTTCATGGGAGTTGCATCATCTAAACGTCTGTTTTATCAAAAAATAAAAATATCTGACTTAAATATTTTTACTTACCACTGTTTCTTATCCAAATGTCAAATCTTTTATCAGTATTTAATGGAAAACGAAAAAGTTTACAGTTCTCTGATTTAACATTATTACAGTTTTTATATGCACATCTGTCAAAGATCATTATTTTCTTCTCACTTCCGTTATCCATTTTGATTTATTGAAAACACAATCCAAACACACAATCCCCCGGCCACGAACGGATGATGGCCAGTCTCAGAGTTCGCAACAGCACAATCTCACAGTTCGCAATAATTTTTCAATAAATACGATAAAAAAATCGTAAGATATTGAAAACTAGAAGAAACGAACTACAAGCAACACAACAGTTGCAACACACAGTATACATATGTAATCACTCAAAAACGGCAAAAGCTAAAGCTAGGTCCAAATTTGTCACCGTATCACGATCATGATACAGGTATAATACAGATACACTGGTATGCTAAAACCTTAAGCCTGGATCTACAATATAATAAGTGTAGTAAGCCTTAAGTCGTAAGAAACACATTTTAATGATACTTATAATGAAGTTGAATTAATGAAGTTTTCAAAACTGATGATTAATGTATAATAATTTATAAAAAATGAGAATATATTCGATAAAAAAATTAAGCTATTTTTTTAAGAAATTTGCTGTGTTCTACTATTATTGAACTGTTTTTGCATACCTTTTTTACTTTTTTATAAATACTTGTTGCTGTTTTTTCAAATTTATTTTTCTTCTTTGTATATTGCTTTTATTCATTTTGATTTTTTACTGTATTTTCTCTATCTCTCTCTGTCTCTTTTTCTCTTTTATTTGATATATTCTCTATTCTATTATTTTTTCTTTTTTGTTATAAAATATAAGATGTGTTCAAGATGGTTTACTTTTTCTTTTCAATCATATTTATATTTTATTTATTTGAAAAATTTTTGACTTTTTTAAAGAGGTGCACTGATTATTCTGTTAGCACGATTATTGTATCTTGTACGGGAAAATAGTTTTACACTAATCATATATTTAATCATATACACTAATCATATATTTCAGTGCTTGAAGTCGATGATTGTAGGATGCGCCATTCTTATCAAACCATTCAGGATGTATTTTATTCGTAAATTCTTCGCATTCATTTGTTATTTTATTCAAAATTTGTGTGGAAGACCAATAATGTTCCCAAATTCGATTAAAAGCTTTTAATTGCGTTTTGACTACTTTAGTAAAAAGAAGTGATGGTCGTCTTAATTTTGTTACAGTAGGAGCATCTTCGTCTATATTTGGATATTCTCTTAATTCTATGTACATTTCATTTTCTGTGGCGGCATCCATTGGCGTTTTCATCATAATGTGACAGTTGTCGCAATTTGTCTTTGCAACACTTCGTCGTGTTATATACCCAGCAAAAAATGCGATAGCATCTTGATCGTAAATGTTAAGCAATTTTGTATTTTTAGACTCTTCGATATAATCAAATTCTTCGAGAATTTTTATATCTTTCTCTAATAATTCATCTTCAAGATCAATATCATGTTGTATAATAGTATGACTTTCACTCAGGAAATTTTCTATTGTTTTTGTATATTGATTTGGAGGATTAATGAGAGATTCACTTTCTGGGCATTGAACATTACCCTTTTCACTTGTTGTTGGATATATCCTGTACAAAGTATGTATCTGAAAGAAAGTCGGACCATTCTTGCTGTAGGATTAGGATTAAATCCTCCGCGTTGTCTTAATTTGGAGAATAAATGTTCAACAGAATCTTGATTGCATAATCCTGTAGCAAGTTCGAAATCTTCATATTGTTCTTTGAGATCTTTGTATGTGCTTAGAATTGCTTGTACTGTCACTTGAAATCTTTTTAAACAAGGAATTTTCGATATTCTTTCTGATGATGTAGACCACCTTGAACACCATGTTACAAATTCTTTTAATAAATCTTCAATGTCGGGAGGACAAAAGTCGTTTTCCACCAAATTTAATATTAAGACTGTAAGAATTACAGGCATCAATTATTTTGTTCATATGCTCTATAAAATTAACCGTTGTTTCCCATGTATTTGTCTGTAATTATTTTCCGTAACCGACTGTTCTCATGGCGGCTGCAAATTTATTACTGAATAATTAGAAAGCTCTTTTTACATTCATTGCTTCAAAAGAATTTGGCCTAATATGCGCTTCCGTTATATGTGATAACAAATTTGAACCTCCTTCAGCAGCGTTATCAATAGCCTATGTCAATTCAAAATTATATGATGATGCAATTACTTTTCCATCACAATATAAATATCTGTATTTTCTTAAAAGCTTAGCAATCCTTTTACCAAGTGTGGAAAATCAAACAATGCATAATATTTTTTTTCATTATGAATAAATAATGGATTTTCTGGATGCACACTAACAAGATGCACACTAACAATAAGTTGAACATAAGCACTTTGATTAGATGTGCCTTGATCACATGTTAAGAATCGCACATCAGCACCTGTTTGGCTTAACTTATCTAAGCATTCTTTTACTAAAATTACTATGTCTTCCGCTTTCATTCCTTTTCCTGGAAGAAAATATGCTAGCAGTTGACGCCACGGATGCTGTGCATTTATGCTAAACAAAATACAAATTTTGACCTCTCATTCTTTCTTCCTGAAGGTTCTAAATCAACGAGCCCTTCTATTTGATCAAGTCTGTGCGAATATTTTTCGTATGATTTAATATACATTTCATTGCATTTTAGAGCACATAATCTTTCTTCTGTAGATATCTCTGAAAGTTTCTCTTGTAATTTATGAAATATAAAATCACAAAATCCTGGCATCATTATATTCTTCGTGCTATCTTCTAATAGTTCTTTCTGAAAATTGCAAGCTGCCTTTCGCAAGTGACGCAATGCAGCAGCTGAATAATAAAAAAATTGTTTTGCAAGAGCTTTCTCTTCTTCTATGTAAAATGCATGTAGTACATGTAATTGTAAATTGATCATTGCTTTTGTAATTGTGATGGAAAAACAGAGTGCAGTTCTTGTTCTTCGATTAAATCTTGTACGATTTTCTTTTTGCTTTTTTTACTTGTACGTTTTCTGGAAACTTTTCTAATTTTTAAACGAAATTTTAAATTTTTTATAATTTTACGCAAACGAATATTTTCACGTTTTAAGGAATTAATCATTATATCTGATTGTGATTTTCCTTTCTCATTCTTCTTTTCATTTACACTTGTTTTATCGGAGGCAGGCATATTTTCATATATTACAGATTCTAGATGCATCCATTCCATTATATCTTCTTGTTCTGATGGAGTATCAAAATTTAATCATGGCGGAGGATATGTTCGCCATGGAGGCTGTTGAAATAATTGTTGATCTAATAAGTTTTGATTTACACAAGCTGCTAATGACGTTTCTTCTGTTGTATTAATATATATATTGTTGTGCGGGATAGTTCGAAGGACCAGAAATCAAAACAGAGAATGTAGTCCGATTTCGCGAGGTGCGAATGTGTGCCGACCAGCGACCCTCGATAAGGAAGAGAAAAGGAGAGAAAGAGAGGAAGAGCGTGGTCACTGGGACTCGTCTCGCGGGACACGATAAGAATCTTTCGAGAACGGAGATCAGAAGATCGGGACCGAAGAATTGAACACTGTGGAATTTGACAAGTATCACAATACTGAGCGTTTATTCCACAAAGTTAATTTCAACAAGCAATATAAACTTGAGTCAATGTGATCTCGAAAGGTCGAGAATATTCCGAACCGTGTGACCAGGGCCGTCTTTAGTCATGTGGTGGCCCCTGGCACATTTGGTTTTGGGGACCCCTTCACTCAATGAATAGAAAGGTTTCTTGTATGTTTATATGTAAGTCACTTGTGTCCCCGAAAACCAGCCGTGAAGGACCCTCACCCTCCTTACATCTTCCACTTAGTTTCAGCTACTCCGCTAGTTCGCAGTCGACCCGTCAAACCTCAAACAACTCAGTGAACCCCAACACAACGCAACCCGATATTTGGTATACAGAGAAACGTGTATTTATTTGAAAATAATAGGGATATGGTAAGTATTTAACTTTTAAAAGACCGAGGTTTGAGGTGTCAAAACTCCTTATAAAAGTTGTTCAAAGTTGAATTGTAAATTATAAATATATTACATACAAAATACCTGTTACGCCTATATTTAGGCTTTCCGACCCGGAACAGTGAACAGTAAGAGAAAAATTCTAAAGAAATTTCTAAATTAGGTGTTTATGGGGATTTCTGAGGTCACTGAGTACGATGATGAAGCCAAATTTAGAAAAAAAATTTTCCTTATTTATACCATTATTACACTAATAACTGTAAAAAATTTAAGGAGTTCATGATATAACTCTCCTTTAGCGTTACCCGGAGCTAACAACGTGGACGTAGACAGTGTATATGTAGTTCCTTATTAATTTTTTTATTAATCTTTTAATTTTTTTTTAATTTTTTGTCTTTTTGTTTTTTTTTTGTTTTTTTTTTTTTTTGTTTATTTACTTTTAAAAACCTGTATTTAGGTTTCCGGTCCTCAAGATTAAAGCCAATATTATAGGGTGCAGGATAAAAATGGAGTTATTTGAAAATAAATAAAAGAACTATTTACCTATGAAAACCAAAGAACATTCAAACAGAACACCAAAAAGGGACATATTTATCAATGTTGAAAAGGCAAGTCTGAAAACAAAAAAAAACTGTATAAAATCTACAATGACACTAGTGGCTTTTTTCGTGATTTTTTATGTGCAAAATCATCAATTATTTCCTCGAAATCTATTTCTTTGAGAATGTCGTTTTCGATACTCATCAATGATAAGCTATTTAATCTTTCTTGAAGCATAGTACTCCTAAGTTCGTTTTTAATTCTGCTTAATTTAGAAAAGGAGCGTTCACCACTGGAGTTGGTTATCATCAGTGACAAGAAAATTCGTAACGATATTCCAACATTAGGAAAAGTGTCTTCAATCTTGTCCGTTCGGAGGAGATGGTATAATTTAGAAATACTTATTTCTTCATCTTCTCTGCTTCGAACATTTTTTAAATAGTGTGTTAAGTGAAGACATTCCGACTTCAGTTCTTCTGCGTTAACATCGTCGTGGTACATTTCACCGAATTTTTTGCAGCTATTTTTCAATTCATCTGGTTTAATAGTATTTAAACGAGAAAGAAAGCCAAATCGTTGATTGATTTCGTTGTACAAATCCGATCGTTGCTTTAGGTGGACGAGCAAGGTATCAATCATTGGAAGAAACGTTTCTATTTTAAATTTCTCTTTACCAGATAAATGAACAGTTTCCGCCGAACCGTCAAAAATACAATGCGCGAGCTTCTAGTTTTTGTTCTTTGAGAGAGATCCTTGTAGTCAGCGTCTGGAAAATTTTCTTTAGCAGAAGATTCGTACTGATCAAAATTGTTTCTAACATCACCAATGAAATCAACAAGGGAAGCAAACAATTTTGTCGCAACGTCCATTGTTAGGGTATCTTTCTGAAGGTTTAGACTTGTTTTGTTTATCCTTTCCAATATATTACTCCATATCTCTGCTAAAACAATATTCTCCAGTTTTTCCATTTTTCTGACCAGACTAAGAGCTTCGTTTTTGGTTTCTGCTGGTTGGTCGGTATCTCTAGCAATCAATATCAAAGCTTTTAAAATTTGCTTATAACCCTGATGCAAAGCACCTACAGCGTCAGCACGTGCGGACCATCTGGTTTCAGAAAGGCACTTGATGATTTTATTCGAACCTAGACATTCTGTCAGTATGTTCCACCGGTGGGTAGAACTTGAACAAAAATTGTACAATCTTTGAATTAATTGAAAGAAACTTGTTACCTCTAGAACACATCCGGCAGCATGACTGCCCACCAAGTTAAGAGAATGTGCCGCGCATGGTACGAAAATAGCAAACTTGCATTTCTCCTTGATTCTTGCTTGTAAACCCGAATACTTTCCAGCCATATTTGATGCATTATCATAGCTCTGTCCGCGACAATCCTTAATTGGAATGTCGTAATTGTCCAGAAATTTCAAAACTGTCTCCGCCAAATATTCAGCTTTGTGTTCCTTTATAGGTAAGAATTGTAAAAATCTCTCAACGGGGACTCTATTTTTTACGTACTGAACAACGAAAGTTAGTTGATCAACATGTGAGAGGTCCAGTGTAGAATCTACACTAATTGAGAAATATTTTGCTGCTTTCAATTCACCTACAATCTTCATTACAACTTGTTTTCCCATAATATCAATGAATTCATTGCAAATATTAGCTGACAAGTATGAAGTATTTCCTTTTCCCGGATTCCCGTACTTTTTTATATGATCCATAAGAAATGGATCAAATTCGCTTAATAACTCCAAACATCCCAAATAATTTCCGTTGTTTTGAGGTCCAAAGGTTTCATTATTACCACGAAACGCAAGTCCTCTTGATGCCAAAAATTTAACGACTGCAACAATCCTTTTTAATACGCTCTTCCAATCTACCTGTCTTATATTGAGAAAGCAGGTTAATTTCCACCCTACCAACAGTTTTACTTCGCATAATGTAAGTCATCATAGATTGCCTGTGCCCTAAACTATTCTCATGTTCCAATATAAGGTTATTGATATGCTTCCAATCATTACACCCACTCGGAGAACTGAAATTTGTTTTAGAAGCGTTAAAAAGGCAACAGGAATAGCAAAATATAGACTTCTTCAATGGTGAATACAGAAGCTATTTTCTTTCAACACTTTCACCATTCTTTAATTTGCGGATGAAAACTGTCTTATTCAAATTCCTTGTTTTTATTCTACCGTGCGACTCTATGTAACTCCTGGAAGCATATGAGAAGTCACAGTCTTTATTTTGAAAAAACTCTGGTCCTTTGCGAATCCACAATTCACGTATTTTTTCTGTCAATATTTTATCCTCATCCCAATAATTACCAGGATCATGTGAAATAATTTCATTTTTTGTTGAAAATTGCACTTGATCTGAAAAATCAGTTGTTGGCGTAGTTAAGTCACATCGCCGGTCATTTTCAGAGCTACAAATAGGTTTTAATATTCTCTCATTGTTTTCTTGTTGCGACAAGTTTAAAGGATCAATGTGCTTGCTAACTTCAGGAGCTCCAGGTGTAAAAAATGAAGTTAGTTTTGGTAATTTTTTAATAGTTTCCTTTTGATGAGCAGCCTTTTTTCTTTTCTCTGCACCGCTGGGATATGATCGTTTCGACATGATTAAAAAATTATTGATATTATGAGTACGATATTACAAATTTAGTAAACAGTGTTGCTAGCTAGTAAAGGAGTAAAGGAGGAATCTGAGCGAAGTAAAATTTAATTAAAAATAAAAAAGTAATGTAGATGTAAATGAATTCGTGTTTTGAGATTTTGAGGTGAGAGAGTCTAACGGACCGAGACTATATTACACGAGACCAGGTTTTGAGAGACACTTTGATTTTCAGATCTCAATAACGGCTCATCCGATTAATTTCTAAGTAGGCTCAATGGATAGCTTGGGTGCTATTTAAGAAAAGTATTTTTATTTTTCTCCTATGTGTCCTACGAGCGGAAATATTGCGATGCAAAGTTAGATTTTGATGAATTTACGATTAAGAAACTCCTCTTTCTTAGTCATAATCGTCAAGTGTTGGCAAGGAAGGGCGGGTGAGGGGTGAAGAAATGTGGTTACAGGACGTTGCTCATCAGACGAAGGTTTGGCCAATCCGTCAAACTCTTTATCACATCGATAATATTAGTCGATGCTAGTTGAAAATACCGATTTTGATATTCACTGATTGTAAGTCGGTACTAAAAATTTCTAGTTTAGCCAATGTATCAAGCCGCGACCTCTTTCTGACGTTACTATTGCGAAGATTGTGAGTATCGTTGACATTTTGATTAGAATTATATGAGGAGCTAAAAGCGAGTGTAAATCACGTTTTTGAAAATATTGACTTGTGTGTAAACAATACAATATTATACTTTATACCACTAGAAAATCTAAGATGCTCGTTATAAATAATAACAACAAAATATGGTAAAAAGGTCAATATATACTAAACGAGCTAATAATTAGGTGACGTAAAAAAATACCTTTTAAAATACATATGTCTATTTATGCAAAAATGTTAGATTTCCTCATATATTTGTAAAAATGAATAAGATATAAAGCCGGATTTAAACGATATGTGGCTCGATCATTTTTATTGTTTTCAATATGTTTGTTTTACGCATCTTCTCTTTTTTTAACTTGTTGATAAGCTTGCTGAACCACACGTTGTTTATCCGCACCTTAAGATATTTAACACTACAAAATATGAGAAATTACAACAAATTACCTTTTTAAAAAAAAGGTACAAAAAAGCGCCAACTATACGCAAAAGAACGCGTTCAAAAAAGAATTCTTGTAGAAAAACAATTTTAATATATGCTGAAAATTTAATATACTGAAAACTTTTTTAAAAAATATAAGTAATTGTTATATGTGGCGTTGATTGTAAAAAAGAATGCCCATCAAAAAGGAACTTAAATTCGTAAATTAATAAATATTTATATAATGAAAAAAATTTCGGTAAAAGATTACTCAAATCTTCTCTAAAAAAGTAATGATATCAAAATATCACGCCAACTATAAAAATGGGTTTTTATGCACACCAAAAAATTTATTACTTCATTATTACTCTTTGGCCGATATTCGTAGTTAATTCTTATTTAAGACAGTCTTAAGTACAATCATAAGATGTTTTAACCAATCACAGAGTCGTAAATAATTTAATACAAATAAATATTTTATACTAAACACTTGGCGCTGCTAAATAGAAGAGGGGTAGAAGGGGAGAGAGAGAGAGAGAGATTAAAGCAATTAATATCATATTTATTCGGTTTAGCCAATTTTTTAGAGAAGATTTGAGTAATCTTTTACTGAAAAATTTTATTCATTATATAAATATTTATTAATTTACGAATTTAAGTTCTTTTGATGGGTATTCTTTTTTACAATCAACGCCACATATAACAATTACTTATATTTTTTTAAAAAGTTTTCAGCATATATTAAAGTTGTTTTTCTACAAGTATTTTTTATTTGATAGATAAATGATAAATAGTTATGCGAGTTGAATTTTCTTTATTCTATCTTCTACCCCTAACGTACTGTTTGTCAGTCGGGGCCCCTTGGAACCGCGGGCCCTGGACCAGGGCCCAGCGGGCCCATGCGTAAAGATGGCCCTGCGTGTGACAATGGCGCACGGACGGAGAGCTTGATGACGGATATCTTGTACGAGCCCAACGCTGCCGTCGAACTTGAGATCGCGAGCGGAAACCACTACAAAGTCGTTGTCGGGTTTACCGCGCTGCCCGGAGCTCCTCAACGCAACAGCAAGAGTTTTGACTGCGACACCGCGGTATAGCGCGTTAGTGAAAGATTCGGCACAACGTAGCCACGTGGCGCGCACACAGGTGTGAGAGCACAAGTTTTATGACGAAGCTCTAAGTAGCCTTGCACTTCGGCTTCTTCTCCTCGCACGATTTTATGCACACGAGATAATTATCGATGGACTACAACCCTTGCGTTCGAGCAACCTTTTTTTTGCGAGAGGGAGGGAAATCTTCCAAAGACACCCCAGGGCCCGTACCCTGAGGTAGTGCCGGATTCGATGCACGTGTGTGCCCCCAAATAGGAGACACACACGCACATCGCCTACCGGCTAAAACCCCCCCTCTTTGTGCATGCATCCTATTCTTACAGAGGGAATACCGGATCGTGTAAACATTGCATCAGCATTCCCTCCTAGCTGCCCTTCTTGCATAAAGGGTCTTCCTGAGACGGGCATCTAATTAACTAATGATAAAGGTAAGTACCTGAAAAAGAACAGAACCTAACCTAAAGTATTCTTATTGTTATTTGACAGGCATGCGAGACGCACCAGAGAGGAGGAAGGTAGGGATCAAGACTGAACCAACCATCCAGAAGCAACGACTGGCAGCCCATCAACTCAACTTTCTCATCGGATGCCAAAAGATAAGTGAATAATCATGGCATTATTTCCTAACGGTAGGTTGTGCGTGTATACGCGCACGCGCGCGCCCATACACGCACGCATACATGCACGTAAGCATAATAATATGCGTAAGCATAAATAAATATATCTATAATATAATTGTATTCCTAATAACATAAGTAAATGATAAATATGTACATAGAGGCGAGGCGAGGCGCAGAGTGAGTCTGAACCGGACTATTTACCGCCCAGGACAGTAAAGTCCATACAGCTCAGCCACGCCATGCCTTGTCGGCCAGCTAAACAGGGGAGGGATATGGCGGTGGTGGCCATGGTGAGGGGCGGGGGCTTCGCGCATCCCGGCCCTCTTCGTCTACCCCAGTACTCCCGTTGGATTGACGCGCCCTTTCCTCCTCCTCCTTGAGGAGCATTACATCCGTACAGAAGGTCGAAAAGGCTCTCCACTTCTCAGGACCTTATAGTATCTTGTGTACGACGTTAGGAAGCTCCAGGGACCGCGTATCAAGCACGGAGCGTTCGAGCAACCTAGCATGACCTTCGAGCACGGTCTGGATGGCGTCCGATTGCTGCAAGTGATCGGTGAAGAAGAAGGAACAAACGGGAAGACGGAAACGAACGGCTGAGATCCCACGGCCCGCGCATGATCGATAAGCGACAGCGCTCCCCTTTCGGAAGCAGTCCGCGCCGCAGTATGATATCGATTGAATTATTGATCGTGCGGAATGACGCGTCCAGGGGGTGGCGCTGTTTCGAGGATAAAGCGTGCCGCGACATCCATGCGACCATGCCATAAGTTTCTCGTCCGTGCCCGAACAATTGTTGCACTCGCGCTCGCACACACACACGCGCTTGCTCTCCGGACTCGCGGAAAAGATTAACTCGGTGATTAGAGGGAAAAGCAGAACAATTTATTGCGGATTACACAGGCCAACAAAATGAGGCCGACCTCCATACCCAGAAACCGGAGTATACTTTTCCGAAGGTTTTCGATGCGCTGAATCCAAATCTGGCCACAGAATTGTTCTGTCACGTCAAGATTTTGAGATATCCTAACCTAAAAGTGCAAAAAAGACCGTTTTTGCCCATTTTCAGTAAGTTTTTGTGGCGGAAGAAAATTTTTGTTCGCAATTTGGCAAAAACCATGTTAAAGTGCTATTCATCAGCTTTGAAATGCTTTTTTAGTCATTCCGATACGATTTTTTTTCATCGAGTTATGGAAGTTTTTGTCAAGGCACGATTATGATTTTCATATATTTAGTAAATGTGTAAATGTATGAAAATAAGTAACAAAATGAGACCGACCTTTTTGCCCAGAAACCTGAGTACACTTTTCCGAAGGTTTTCGATGTACTGAATACAAATCTGGTCGCAGAATTGCTCTATCACTTCAGAGATATCCTAACCTAAAACTGCAAAAAACACCCTTTTAGGCCATTTTTGAGGTTACATATGCACGGCAGGTTTATTTTCACAAAAAAGTACACTCGGGTTCTTAAAGTACAACTCTTCCTCTTTCAAATGGCTTCAAGTTTGCTGAAATATCTTTTTTTTTCGCTGAGATCACAATCATAGCTCACATATACCAAGCTCAAGTGCCTGTGAGTCTACAAACCCCAAGCCTAAACACCTCAAGCCCACAATGACATTTTGTGCGACCTATTTTTAACATTTTGTAAAGTTACAATTTTTTACCGCTCTCAGCCGAACCCAGAGTCACGAAACGTGGACGTGGCGGTGATGACTCCATTTTTTGTTTCTTTTTTTTTTTTTTGTTTTTTGTTTTTTTTTTTTCGGTTTTTCTGTTTTTTTGTTTTTTGTTTTTTTTTTTCTTTTTTTTTTTGTTTTTTTGTTTTTTTCTGTTTTTAAATTTTTTCGTTTTATATCTGATTTATGGCGTCTTTAAATTGGTTATAGGTTTTTAGAGTTATTTCTTCATTTTTTTTTATGAAAACGTTTTCGCTTTACTTCAAATGATCGGTTGTGTGATTGACGACGATGTTCGGCAAATGCATCATGTCTTTTCAAGGACCAACAGTAGTCTGCCATCATCCGTTCATCCCATCTACCCTGATAATGTCCCTCTTTTTGTTTCATGTCTTGGTGAAACCTTTCTCCCATTTCTTCACTTTTAGATGCATTGTTTTCTGGAAATCTGTCCAAGTGCGAAAAAAGGTAATGTAATTTAGAACTCATTAAACAACCTAACTTTTCAAAATTAGATAACATAGTGGAAACAATAGTTTTGTAGTTTGAATCACGATGATTTCCTAAAAAATTTTGGACAACTTGTTTAAAACTCAACCAGGCATTTTTCTCCACAGAATTCATACATGTAACAAAATCATCATCTTTCATGAGAGTTCTTATATCGGGTCCTGTAAAAACACCTTCTTTTATTTTTGCATCACTTAATGTAGGAAATTTTGATTTCAGATACTGAAAACATTTCTCATTTTTATTAAGTGCTTTAGCAAATTGCTTCATTAGTCCGAGCTTAATATGAAGAGGTGGTAACAAAATATTTTCACGATCTACGAGACTATCGTGAATGACGTTTTCAGAGCAATGTCCCATTTTTCTCTTTTTGGCCAGTCCTTTTGCGTATAATGTTTACTTCGCGCACGACTATCCCAAAGACAAAGAAAGCAGGGATGTTTTGTAAATCCTTGTTGCAGACCGAGAAGCATTTGGATCACTTTAAAATCACCACAAATGAGCCACTTGTGAGAGTTGTAATCAATTTTTTGTAAAAGAAATTTTAAACTTTCGTAAGATTCTTTCAGTATAGTTGAATGGCCAATTGGGACTGCTGCAAACTCATTTCCGTTATGGAGGAATACTGCTTTTAAACTTTCCTTAGAAGAATCTATGAACAAACGCCAGTCTTCTGTTTTGTACATATCTGTTTTATATAAATTTAAGAGTCCTTTAATATCATTGCAGTATACAAGAGAATTTTCTTTTGAAAAAAATTTTACAAACACCTCATCTCTTGTTCTGTACGCTGTTATCTTTGTCCCAGGTAACAACAATTTTCTTTCTTTCAACCTTGAAGCTAATAGTTCAGATGAATCTTTGGGAAGGTTAAGATCACGAATAAGGTCATCCAAACCATTTTGATCAAAAAGTACTGGATCGTCATCGCTTGATGTATCGTCATAAGAACTTGTTGTTTCTTTTTCAGCGTCACCCATATTTTCAATTGAACCTGCGTTATTTTCTTCACACCTTTCTATTTTTCCTATTTTAGCAGGCGTTACACTCTCCACATTAGGGTATTCAATTTTTCTTTTATTCCGTTTGTTATAGCCAGTTACATTGCATAAGCAAAAATAACAATCATCTTGGTGATTTTTAGGCTCGCGCCAAATAGTTGGTTCAATAACGACCTCTGCTTTTATTTTATCCCATCTCCCCAAATTTATTCTACAAGCATTACAAATGGATTGAGGCACCCATGATTTATCTAAGTTTCGCATTGGCTTATTGTAACATTGTAAATATTTTTCTTGTATTGAGTCATTTATTCTTCTACGAAAATCCTGTTTTTCGAAATTCCCACAAACATAGCAAAATTTGTCTACCACATTTGCACAAGGAGTTCTGTTGGATTGCATTTTATTATACGTTTTTGTTCAAATGTCTGTACTTTATAAATGCTAAATTAAAGGATTGAAATAATAGAAATTTTATTACGAAAAAGTAAAGCTTTACAAATATAAAACATGTGTTTCAGTTGTAACATATGTCGTAAATTAAAAAAAAATCTGGAACAGAAAACTCTAAATCATCATACCCCGACTTACTGACCATAGCTTGCTTTGAGTGACCGCGCGGCTCTTATACCTAGTAGCCGGAGTTCAACTTCGCTTGCCAGAAACGAGAGCTCTGCGCACACTTCTATCGCTTCTATCTGGCGAGCGTCGAATGAGTCGTCTTCGACCGGCCGCTACCGCGCCGGCGAATGGTATTACGTATATTAATATCAAGTTATGTAATTTTTTTTAATTTCAAAACTTTTTTTTCGAATTACGTAATTCTTCCTTCTTTATTTTCGTATTCTGTCAATATCAATACCAGTGTACTTGTTTGTGAAAATAAACCTGCCGTGCATATGTAACCTCAAAATTTTGTTACTTATTTTCATACATTTACACATTTACTACATGTATGAAAATCATAATCGTGCTTTGACAAAAACTTCCATAACTCGATGAAAAAAAATCGTATCGGAATGACTAAAAAAGCATTTTAAAGCTGATGAATAGCACTTTAACATGGTTTTTGCCAAATTGCGAACAAAAATTTTGTTCCGCCACAAAAAATTACTGAAAATCGGCAAAAACGGTGTTTTATGCACTTTTAGGTTAGGATATCTCAAAATCTTGACGTGATAGAACAATTCTGTGGCCAGATTTGGATTCAGCGCATCGAAAACCTTCGGAAAAGTATACTCCGGTTTATGGGTATAAATTTTGTTGGCCTGTGTTATCAATACAAGTGTCCGAGCGGCTTGACAGCCCGTAAACAACAACCCGCCTGGCGTAAACAAGCGTCGCCAGGGGACGAGATTCATTCTCCGGTACGCTTCTTCACTGCGTACCGGGTAACTAGTCGCGAGCGCAACAATATTTTGGATTTCTTCTATTTCCTCCATTTGATATATTTCTTCTGTCATTTGCGTTCTTGCCATTATATCTTCACATTCTTTTTCTAAATTATTTAAATTAGCGAATGGAATAGGCACTGCATCGCGTTTTAATTTTTTTCATCTTCTCCCTTAAAACTATTTGGATGAAAATGATCTGCACATAAACCGGCACGACGAATAGAGCTAGCCGACCATTTTTCCAAATTAATATTTCCTGTAACAAAATTATGATACATAGTGCTATTTTAAATATTTTATAAAATTTTAATAAAATAATTTTTTATTATATTATAGTATTCTAACTAAATCTTTATAAATTTATTGTTTTAATAGTAAAAATTGTGTTATGACGCTATAATATAATTTTGTTATATTAATAAATATTATAATAAATAGCAAATGTTCTGATCAATTATGTATTTTTTTAAGAAAAAAGCAATTTTTTAAAATACCTATAAAAAATTAAAAGGTCACTTTCTTTCTTCTGTAAAAAGACAATTTTCGAGTGATTGTATATAATTTCGTTGCAAATAATCGAATAGAAATTTATAAGAAAGTTTAAGCTTTTTACATAGTTTTAGAATCTTTAAATCTATTGCAGTTCGTTATAAAATTACATTCTGAAAAATCGATGACTCCGTATAAATTTTGCAAAAGTCAATAAATGCCAATTTTTTATTAAGTTGACTTTGAAGGATATGGTTTATTTTCATTTTTCTTATGAATGTTCTACGATATTTTTGACTAACAAAAAGATAGCAAGACTTGCGAAATCAGTTTTTTCTGAATGAGCCTTAATAGTTCATTTGACAGGGAAAGTTGAATGTTAGAGATAGGTGGCTCGCCACGATCGTTCAGCACCGCCCTCTGTGGTGTCTCCCGTTCATTCCTACTCAGTTCGGTACGGTCCGCCGAATCGCTGTCTGTCGTAACGTTTGCGAACGAAGGTTCTTTTTTTCTTTCTATGTACCCTTGATTGTGCAATATACGTTTTACTTGAAGTTCAGTCTTGTTTGATCGGCTCTCACAGTCGCGACAACCTTTAACACTAACAGGTTATGGGCCCAGTCGCGCGAAAGTAACAGAAAGTGACTCTCGTTTTCTATCGAACGTGAACGCGCGTGAAACGTCGCTATGGCCGCCACGAGCGTGACCAGAATTGAGCCTCTCGGTAAGGACAATTTCGACACTTGGAAGCTACAAGTGCAGGCGATCCTCACAAAAGCTGACCTGTGGGAATACGCCAGCGGGGCGACAGCGAAGCCCGCACTGAGTACAAACAATGCGGCTGACGTGGCGGCGTGGGAACGCAACGACCAAAAAGCGCGGTCAGACATCATCCTGAGCATCAGCCCGAGCGAACTCAAGCAGGTTAAAAGCTGTGTCACGTCACACGACATGTGGGTAAGATTGGAGGAAATCTACCAGTCCAAGGGTCCCGCGAGAAAGGCGACCTTACTAAAAAGGTTGACCCTCCAGAAAATGGCGGACAACGGTGACGTGCGCGCGCATCTCAACGATTTTTTCGACTCCGTGGACAAGCTGAGCGATATGGGTGTGGACATCAACGAAGACCTGTTGACCATTCTACTGCTGTACAGCTTGCCGGGATCTTTCGAGAACTTCCGATGCGCGATCGAGTCGCGCGATGATCTGCCCAAGCCGGATGCGCTACGTATCAAGATCGTCGAGGAGAACGACGCTCGAAAGAGTGAGGTGCGTGGTGTGTCGTCGGGCGCCATGTTCGTAAAAAAGAGCAATGGCGGACAATATCAACACAAACCAAATGCAAACAAAGGTGACAACAAAAAGGGCGGCAAGAGTGACGACGCGATTCGCTGCTTCAAGTGTAAGAAAACGGGGCACCGGGCGAAAAATTGTCCGATTAAAAGTCAGAGCGCGGAAGATGCAAAATGCGCGGATGACGTGTGCTTGAACGCTTCGGCGAATCATGTGAACGATCCGACTTCAAAGTGGTGCTTGGACAGTGGCGCGACCTCCTACTTCTGCAATGAGGCGGAACATTTCCGAGAAATGTACGACGCGAAACGCGGCACGCTGAACCTCGCGAATAATGAAATCATAGACACGGCCGGAACGGGGAAAGTCTATTTTTCCGCAAGCGTGCGCGGCCAGAAAAAGCACGTGACCTTGGACAACGCGTTATTAGTCCCGAGCTTACGAACAAACTTGCTATCAGTCGGTAAAATCGCGGATCTCGGATTTGAGGTTAGATTTCGAGAAAGCGGTGCCACCGTGATTGACCGTGAGGGAAACACAGTATTAGACGCTCCCAGAGTTGACGGGTTATACTATGTGCGCGAGTTCGGACAAGACGCGCGTACGGTTTCCTCAGATCCCCGTGAAAGGGTGTCCCTTAAGTTGTTACACAGACGGTTGGGTCACGCGAACATGCGCGACATCTCGAACGCCGTTCGAGGTAGACTCGTAAAGGGCATCAAACTTCAGAACTTACAAGGAAGGTGTCGGAAGTGTCCCCTTCCGATTTTAATGAGCTTCTAATATGTTGTTCTCCAGATCAAAATAAGGGACACGTTTTTTTTTATACGTGCCCATACGGCCTTTTAGGGGGTGAAACACCCCTTTGAAAAAAATCGGTTTTTCTATTTTGGAGCGAATATCTCCGAAACTAAGAAAGATAGAACAAAAATTCAAACTGGGTATTAAATGGCTTGATGAGTACCATAAAATAATGTAAAAAAATTTTTTTATTTTTTTTTATTTTTCAAAAAACCTTGCTCCTCTAACTTTTTTTTCAAAATTTTGGATTTTTGTTTTCACCAAATTAAAGGTTATTTTTTTACGAATTCATCCATGTATATTAAAGTTATGTTGCGTAATATCATTTTTGGGAATTAATTATAAACGCCTCCGTACATACGCTGTTTGTGTCGGTCCACGCGCTCGATTCTTCGCGCAACGCGTTTTCCTGTAATCAAAAGATGACGAATACACTTGGAGGACATATCCATATATAATCACGAAAGTTTTCATCACATATAGCTTGAGCACTTATATAAAACTTAAAATAAGTTTAAAGGTTTATAAGACGAATAATTTTATCGTTGGGGAAAATATAAAATGCCGTCGCTTTGCGAGCATCAGTTTAATACGTAACATCGTACATTTTATTGTGTACCGTTAATTAAATTGTGTGAACTATTAATTATTGTAGTTTTATAGGTATTAATATTTTGTAAATATTGTCTGTTAATATGTATCTATTAATGTTTATATATATATATATATATGTATATATATGTATATATAAGTGTGTATATATATGTATGTATATATATGTATACTTAATATATAATATATATATATATCCGTAAATTTTTTTATATATATATATATACAGGGTGGCCCACATAACTCTTAACAGCTGAATATTTCGGAAACCAAACCCGTGAGAGAAAAATTTTTTAAACAAAAGTTGTTTGGTTTCGAGGGGGCCATAAGATGGTACCATTGGTTTGACCTTGAAGAATTATTTGAAAGTCACATAAAAATTACCTCAATTTTTTTAAATGGCATTCCCTATTTTTTATTACATATTCTTGTAGCTTATCTCGAGAGCTTTCCAAAACACTATAATAAAGTATTTTTTTATTAAGTATTTTCCGAGTTATAAGGGTTGAAATAATTTCTTAATTTTACATAAACTATAAAATATCTCGTAAAATATTCACCTTTTCGATGACCTTACCTCAATACTTTTATGCACAGAATGATGAGAGGAATCAATTGGTGTAAAGAAAACACATAGTTGTTTTTAATAAAAAATATGCAATTTGTAACTAACAATTACATACTTTTTGTTAACAACAACTATGTGTTTTCTTTACACCAATTGATTCCTCTCATCATTCTGTGCATAAAAGTATTGAGGTAAGGTCATCAAAAGGTGAATATTTTACGAGATATTTTATAGTTTATGTAAAATTAAGAAATTATTTCAACCCTTATAACTCGGAAAATACTTAATAAAAAAATACTTTATTATAATGTTTTGGAAAGCTCTCGAGATAAGCTACAAGAATATGTAATAAAAAATAGGGAATGCCATTTAAAAAAATTGAGGTAATTTTTATGTGACTTTCAAATAATTCTTCAAGGTCAAACCAATGGTACCATCTTATGGCCCCCTCGAAACCAAACAACTTTTGTTTAAAAAATTTTTCTCTCACGGGTTTGGTTTCCGAAATATTCAGCTGTTAAGAGTTATGTGGGCCACCCTGTATATAATGTTCATATATATTTTCATACAATTATTCTTTTATAGTTTTTAAAATCAATTAGCCCATAAATTTGTATTTATTGTATTTGTTTACGGCATTACGAGAAATGTTTTTTGGTACTTCAATGCTAAAAATTTTTATATTTACTTAAAAAACAGGCAGTAAACAGCAACTTTATTACGTTTTTTGGATTGAATCGCATTTTGCCTTAAAAAGTATGAATAATAAATATATAGATATACACATATATGTTTAAAGTTTAATTAGTAATTGTGTATATTAAAAAATAGTAATGTTTTATTATACTTGTTATATTTACATTATATTACTTATGTATTTAAATAAATATATTATTTTATTTTTTAAGTAATAAAAATGTTAAGCATTAAGCATATCTTTTTTTTTAACTATAAATACATTCCTCGTTAAAACTTTGTTTGGATAAAGAAGAAATTTTATATTATATTGTATAAACATATACATGCAGTACGTTTGTATTTTATGATTTTTAAACAAAAGTTATATGAAGTACCAAAAAATGTTTCTTCGTAATGCCGTAAACAAATACAATAAATACAAATTTATGGGCTAATTGATTTTAAAAACTATAAAAAAATAATTGTATGAAAATATATATGAACATTATATATATATATGTATATACAGGGTTGGGCAAAAGTCCGGAAACGGTAAATATCTCGAAAAGGACATATATATTAATATATATATACAGGGTGTCCGATAATTCGAAGTCCACCCGTAAACTGCAGGTAGAGTAGGTTAAACTGAGCATAAAAGTCCTGTATTATTTTTTGATATTCTTAATATTTACCGAGATATTAACAAAAAAAGATTGGCGAATCCGCACGCGCTTTGCTCGCGCGGCGAGAAGGACGTCCCACCGCTACGTGCTTACTAAGCGCGCAGTGTGGCGGTGGGAGATAGAGCGGTGGGATTATACCAATAATTCGGCGCGGTCGCCGCAGTGTTCTAGTATTACGCTCGTAGGCTCCTCCCACCGTCTCACTGCGCGCTTAGTGAGCACGTAGCGGTGGGACGTCCTTCTCGCCGCGCGCGCTTTCCTCGCGCGGATTCGCCGATCTTTTTTCGTTAATATCTCGGTAAATATTAAGAATATCAAAAAATGATTAAAATTTTATCGATTTCAATCGATTTTAATAAATCTTTTCCAGCAGGGCACTCAATATTTCTGGTTTTCATATATCCGCTCAACGGATCGACTTAAGTAGTCTCAATCGATAGAGCGGGGTCGAATTATATAATAAAAGTGTTTTTATTTTTGGGCTACATGCTCTATAAATCGAGCTATTACGACGCAAAGTCCAAATGTGAAAAATATCATTTAAGAAACGTCGTCTTCGTCTTCGTCTTCGTCGTCGTCGACCGTAAAAACGTACTGTTGAGGCATTCGACACAAGATCGCGCTAGTGATGCTCTGGAAGTGTGATCGATCGTATAGTGTGATCGATGATCGATTGTTTAGTAAGTGACGTCGATAAACGAAAGTTAGGTTATAGTCTATAACCTGGTTTGACAGGTATAGGTTACATTTGTGTATTATCAATGTGAATTATAAGAAAGGTCGCGAGGTGGCGCTTGCAGTAGCAACACGTGTGTTCCTGCCCAGGTTATATTTTGCGACGCTTTTTAGCATTTATAGGCATTCTTGCCAAGCTTTGCTTGCTTCAGTAGTAGAGAGTATTGTTTGTTGTCGGAATCAATAGTTGTTTTATCAAATTTTGGTGTTCTGATCGCTTAATCAACACGAAACTAAAGTCAGTGGAGGGGAGGGAAGGAAGGGGCTTAACGGTCCCCTCGAACGCTCATATCAGTTTGCATTCATCTTCCGCCATACGGTCGGGAAATGATAAGAGTAGCGAAAAACCCTTCGGGGACAGGAAACGGAATTTAATTGAATTAGCGAACGAGGACTCAGTGCTTGGAAAAATCGCCAAAATGACGAACAAAAAGGACAAGGACAAGAAATCCAAAAAGTCAGTGACAGGTTCGAACGGCGATAAAAACAATACAAGTATGAGTGTTGATAAAAACAGTGCGGGCTCTAGCAATTTAAAAGACAATATTAGCTATATCCAAACGGATCCGGCTCTATTGTATAACAAACATTGCCGGGCGCCGTATATAGTGATTCTTAAATATAAAAAAGGGCAGAAAGACGTTTCGAGGTTAATGGGTCTCGAGTGTGGTCGCTACTTATTCAAATATAACATCGTGTTCGAGAGTGTAGAGCCAATGGGCTTTAATCAATGGAAAATTACGTTCAATAATTCTCTTGCTGCGAATAACATGATTCGCAATAAAATGCTACTCGATGCCGGCTTTACATCATATATCCCGATGAGGAAACTACATCGTAAAGGCATAATTTACGGCGTACCACTGGACATTTCGATTGATGAGCTCAAACAACAGCTACAATCCGAAAATCCACACATCGGTGTCGGCGATGTTTACCGCCTTAAAAGGAAAAGCTCACCCGGAAGTGCACCGGTCGAGTCAACATCAGTGGCGATTTCGTTTGCCGGCGAATCCCTGCCTGAAAAAATCATTCTGTGGAGGGTGATTACCAGGGTGGTAGCGTTCGTCCCGGCGGTTAGATTGTGTTACAGGTGCGGCACCTTAGGTCATACCGAAAAATTTTGCTCTAACCCTAAATGCTGCCTTAACTGCCTCGGAGATCACTTAAAGGCGGAAGAAGATTTTCGAACATGCACTCTAACGAAACTATGCAAGAACTGTAGGGGGCCTCATGCGTCGGTTGACCCCAACTGCCTCGAAATTCAAAAGAGAAAAGAAATCAACAAAATTATGGCTTCAAATAATATCTCTTTCTTCGAAGCAAAGAAAATGGTCAATAACGAGAGATCTAGAGGCATATCTGAGGACCCCACTCCGTTCGGGAATTTTCCTCCTCTCAAGAATGCATATTCTTATGCCAATTCTCTCAACATGTCTTTAAAAGCTATTCCAAGGACAACAACACTTGGAAATAATATAAACAGGGGAAATATCATCCCTGGAGGCTTGGAGATGGATCTGCTCACAAGGCTTCAGGAATTTATCTCTTTTCTCATGGTAGAATACAGAAACAGGGATAATCCGAAAGTACTCGAAGGACCAGAACTCCCATCTCAACAACAAACGGTAGCTGATAATCACCAGGCGCCCATAATGACTGTCTTAAAACCTGCCAGAGTCATGTTTCGGCAGCAGTCTCTGCAGGTGACACCTCCAAACAACCAAGATGCTAAGATTGTCGAACCAAAGTCATCAGGCCAGACAGCAGATGTAATTCAGGAACCATCCCAGGACCCTTTCGATTTTGAATTCCAATTATGTTCGAAAAAGGAGAATTCAATCAACAAATTGAAGGAACTTGAATTCAGCAACCTGCTGGACATGGAAGTGTCATCGGAGGTCGAAATCACTACACCATTATCTCCATGCCCCAATCAAGTAATAGAATCTGCGAATTAAAAATATGTCAATGGAATTCGCACAGCATTAAAAACAAATTTAATGAATTAAGAAATTTCCTTTGTAATACTGATATTGCTTGTATTTCAGAAACTTGGCTTACTTTTACCGACGTTGTTTATCCTATGGGTGATAATAACATTTATCTCCAGGGATTTGATTGCGTAAGAGAAGACCGGATCGGTTACAGAGGTGGAGGAGTGCTGATTTTCATTAGCAAAAAACTGCGTTATTGCCCAAGAACAGTTACGTGCGACTGCGGCTCATATATGGAGGCATGCGCAATTGATGTGTTCATAAGTAAAGATAAGGTAATCACGGTAGCCTCCTGCTACTTGCCTCCAACAAGTCCTAACATTGACACTAAATCCTGGGAACAATTTCTTTCTCAGTTTGATAACCCAACGATCTTTTGTGGGGATTTTAACGTTCAGAACGTCGCTTGGGGAAACCCTTCTACCTGTGGCTCGGGATATAATCTTGAGGAAGCAATGTTTAATAAAAATTTCATATGTCTTAATGACGGTAGCCCTACTCATTTTAATATGACATACAAAAGTTTACACGTAAATGACCTTACAATTGTTAGTTCAGTGTTGGGTTTTGACGCCTCATGGCGGGTAGACTCTGATTTACATGGCAGTGATCACTATCCAATTTGGACTTGCATCTCCACCCCGTTGGTTAAAAATTGTAACGTCAAACGAAAACCAAAACTATACTTTAAAAAAACTGACTGGTGAATTTTCTCCCAAACACTTGATAATTCTCTCGATGACCTTAATGTTATGATAACTCAAGGAAAAAATATTGATAGCATTTATGGAACTTTTATAGATAATATTCTGTTCGCGCTGTCCAAAGGGAACGAGAATTGCCTTTCACAAGAATCATCCCCTGGACATGTTCATAAACCTCGAAAAAAACGCCCTCCATGTCCTTGGTGGGATTATAGATGTGATGATTTGGTGTCGGAAAGGAGGGAAGCTCTGAAAAAACTCAAAAAATCTTTCAGCATGGAGGATTTTTTATACTATAAAAAAATAGAAGCTCGCACTCGCGTAGGATTAAAAAATATAAAGAAAGAAAAATTTGTTAAATTTACTGAAACCCTCAGTAGAGATTCAAATCCATCTTATATATAGAAAAAAATAAAGTGTTTTAAAAATAGATCTAATTACACGGAAACAGGCAATAAATACGATGCTGAAAAATCAAACAAAGTCCTCCAAGCTATTGACGATTTGGACCCCACCGTAGGTTATGAGTATCTCTCCTTTGCGAACTGTGATTATCCAGTCCGGCCAACCGACTAGTGACCATTTGTTTCTCGATTCCCCCTTCACATGGGAAGAACTGGATTATGCTCTGAGCTATTTGAGAGAAAAATCATGCCCAGGGGAGGATAACATCGATTATAAGATCATTTCTAATTTTTCTATTAATTCCAAAATATTTTTACTAACTCTATATAATCATATTTTTCAATCTCATGACTTCCCAAACGAATGGAAAATACGGAGAAAATACGGAGTATTCTTTATTCCAAAGGTCGATAATACTAAATTAAGACCTATTTCACTAGCCTCTTGCACATGTAAAATTATGGAAAGGTTAATTAATAACCGATTATCCTGGTGGTTGGAATACAATAACTTGTTACCATCTTCTCAGTATGGTTTTAGAAGGAATAGATCGTGCATGGACAACGTCTCAATCCTCCAAATGGAAATTACAACTGCCAATAATCTAAATAGAACGCTATCTGCCATTTTCATGGACATCCATGCAGCCTATGACAACGTCCTTGGTGATGTTCTCGTGGAAAAACTAATAGAACTAGGAGCCTCACCCAACATGGTACATTTCATTTATAACTTGGTCTCATTTAGGAATATTCACTTCCAATATGGAGACATAGATGAAACTCGTATTACATACCGAGGACTTCCTCAGGGTAGTGTACTGAGCCCGTTGCTCTATATAATCTACACCGCTGATTTAGAAAAAAGTATATCCCCACACTCAAGTATGTTACAATATGCCGATGACGTTGTCATTTACTCTTCTAGCACTTTTATTCGAGACTCATTACAGGAATTAGAGGAGTCTACTAATAATGTGTCTAAACATTTAGATAATTTAGGGCTAGCAGTTGCTCCGGAGAAGTCTGTACTCTGCATCTTTCCCCCTTCTCGAGGACCTTTTAGGAAAAAAAGTATAGCTCAGATCAGATTTAAAGACATAATCATAAAGGAGTCTCCCCAAGCGAGGTTCTTGGGTGTTATCTTTCAGTCAAACGGAAAATGGAGCGCTTTTGCTGAAAAAATCATAGCGGGATGCCGCGTGCCTCTTACCATTATGAGCTGTATTCGACACGTATGGTGGGGATCCGATCCGGTCACTCTTCTTAATATATACAAAGCAATAATCAGGTCCAAACTTGATTATGGAGGATTTCTGATTCAAAATTTAACTAACAAACTTAGAAGTAAACTAGAATCCATCCAAAATAGGGCTATAAGACTAGCGCTTGGATTTCGACAATCCACCCCGATTAATATTTTACATGCCGAGGCCAGAGAACCGTTCTTATCCCAGAGGTGGCTATATCTTGCTCGCAATTTTATTGCTAGAGTTTTTACATGGTCTGAACACCCGCTCAGGAGTCTGTTTGAAGAATATTCTGAGTTCTTTCTTTCTCCGGTTAACAGGGATGGAAACGATCCTCCGCCTCTAATTAAAGCTTTTATATCAATTAAGGACTCTGTTAAACTTCTTAATCATAGCAATAAGTTTCTTGGCTATGACCGTGAATGGTTATCTTTCTGGCACATACCAGAAGTTAACTTCGATAATGGCCATAAAATTAGTCATAGTCTCCTTCCAGTACAAAACTTTAACCGTATTTTTAATAATGAAATAAATTTTTGGTTCTGCTTATATACAGATGGGTCCAAAGCCCCTGACTCGGAGTTCGGGGGCTTTTCGGTGATTGACAACGAAGTATCTTATAAGTTTAGAACAACGGGATTCTTATCAACCTTTTCACTTGAAGCCTTAGCAATTATTGAGGCTGTCAAATTGTGTTTAAATAAACCTGGGTATAATTTTGCAATCTTTTCCGATTCGGCATCGGTACTCAGTGCATTAAATTCGAGATCACATTTTACCAAAACATCTCATTTAATTCTCGAGATTAAAAGTTTATCCTTTCAAGCGTCAAAAATCGGCAAATTAATTAAATTTTTTTGGATCCCTAGTCACCGAGGGATTCCCGGTAACGAGTTAGCGGACCAGGCAGCTAAAGAAGCCCTTCGTGTAGGCAATGACTCCCATTTAGGTATTCCTGCCCGGGAGCTCAAAATACTTAGTAAGGACTTAATGTACAAAAGTCTCTTTGAAGCATGTGAAGACAGTGGCCGAGAAAAAGGCAAATTTTATTTTCAAAGTTATCACTACCGACATAGACAGCCATGGTTCAAGGACACTTTACTATCTCGAAGAGAAATCGTCTCAATCAACCGTATTCGCAGCGGTCATTCGTCACTAAAAGCGAGTTTATTTAAGTTTAATATAGTACCGTCCCCAACATGCGAAGCGTGCGATGAGGACGAAGATATCAATCATATTGTTTGGATTTGTCCGAGGTTTAACTCACAAAGAAATGTTTTAGTTAAAAAAATCTTATCTGTTATTAAGAGTTTACCATGTCCAGTTGAATCTCTCTTAGCTTTAAATAATTTAAGTATTTTAAGTGCGTTGGGTTCCTTTTTCAAAAGTATTAACATTTTTATCTGATAGGTGCTTTTTTTTTATTTTATTTTATTCGACACCCTGTATGTGTTCAACACCCCACAGAATAATAGAGACTATACATATTTTTATAATCTATTAATAGACTTAGTTAGGATTAAGTTGTCAATGTAAAGCTCTAGGCTATGAACGATATGTCTGTTTATTTAGGTTTATTCGCCCCCGCAACGGATATTTCATAAGCGTTAAGTTTGTGCCTGCGGGTATCTCCTCTGTAATTCCCGCCATTGCTTTGTATTGACTTTGCCGCATGGCCGTTGGCCAGGGCCTTTCTCAATAAAAAAAAAAAAAAAAACCCAATGTGAATTATAAGAAATAAGAGGAAAAAAAATAATTTCGCAAGTGTGCTATACAGGACGTCGTTTATTGGATTGGATACGTTTACAATAATGTAGTATGATCGATAATCGATCGACGGTAAGTGACATGGATAAACGAAAATTAGATTATTAGGGGCAACGATAGTGAAAAGTAAAGTAATAGAATAATAATTTCTATATGATAACAAGCCGCAATAGTGAAAATTAATCTGCATCATGTTTACATTCTTTTAGGAAACGTCGGCTGCTATAAATCTGGCTGTTGTAAATCTTTCTAATTAAATATTTCTTACAACAATGATTTGAAATTATGATAGTGAGCTTTCACGGACATGTTAGAGATGAGAAAAAAGTAAGTCTTGAATTTGTGCAAAACTTAGTAAGTGACGGCGATAAACGAAAGTTAAGTTATTAGCGGCGACGATAGTGAAAAATAGCGACTTAAGAAATGAGGTAAGAAAAAGAAGTATTCAATTTTATAGTTTATTATTGTATTTTATTATTTTAATATCTTCTTTTATATATAGGATATAAAAATGGTTTCTTTTATATACAGGACATAAAAATGGTTTTTTTTATATATATAATACAAGAAAATGGTTGTGTGGCAAGAAATAATGCAGTAAGTAATGTTGATTGCTGCATATTATCTTGTCTCACAGCATTTTCATCCTGTATGTATTACATTTCATTTCGTTTAATAATAGTACTTTATATTATAATTATGTGCACTTTGGTTTGAAATCGCTAAAAGAAGATAACACAGAAAAGATTCAAGATGGTGTAACATCCTAAAAAACCAAACTTGCATTTGTAATGGGCCATCTTTGAGAAAGATCAGGATAACTTTGAGAAAGCTGCCACCATATATATATATATATGTATATATATATATATGTAAATAGACTATTTTGACGACATTCAATACTACCATATATTATTGCATACATTAGAGTACATTGATTGTCTGACGTATACATTACCAGTAATTTTTAAATATGACATGTTAGTAAGAATATATAAACATTTAACTATATATTGACTATTTTAACGACAGTACAAACATATGTACAGTGATATATCATTTGTATGTTATGGTGACATTATCATTTTATATGAAACGATTATTTTGACGACACTTTTATATATGAATTTTTACAATGATCAAATATAGTGTGCAAAGATATGCTACATGCTCACACATAATAGGAAATATGAAAAGTACCAAATAAAAAATTTACAAGCAATGAACTGCAGCTTGACGTTTTTTTGTAGTTACGAAAAATATACATTGTCAAATAAATCTGTAAATTTATGTATTATATAGTAAATTCGGTTAGATTCATTAACACGTTAGCTGCCACGTCAGTCACCGGTGACTGACACTGAACTTTCCGTTCAGGCCGCGTGATTGTCATCGGTGACTGACAGTATAAAATGCGATACAAAACTAAAAAATTACATTGTTTTCATAAATTTTAAGTAATTTCAGAATCGTATCATTAATATACTTAAATATTACTTATCAAAAAACTTTAATGGATTTTGTTGAAACAGTTTAAACAAAAATTGCTATACCACAGTACCGCAATACGCACTTATAAGCAGCGCGCGTGGCTTGACCGGGATTTCCTCATAAATGCGCGTGGCAGCTAACGTGTTAATGCATACTGGAGTATATAAAGATTATTGTCTACAAACTTTCAATGAGATCAGTAATTAAAAAAATAAAATAATTAATAAAAGCTATTATTATTATTTTTCAATACAAATAAAATACAAATGTAATCAATTTTCTAATACGTCAGTATGAAACTGAATAGACACTGCAAGTGAATAAACAAGCGTTGATTATTCCATTACAGATCACAAGATTCTATTAGCGTAAAATATAATATTGAACTCTTGCTTAAAAGATTCTCGTGCTTTGTAAATGGATTCTTCCATGATATTTGATGCAAGCTGGATTCCCAGTTTGCAAATTAGATTTAATATTTTCATCCGCTTAAGATTAAAATAAATATAATAAAATATTAGTGGCAATTTTTCTGATTAGTTATACGAATAAAAACTTAATATCATGTATATTAAGTTTTCATTCATGTAACTTATCAGAAAAATTATTATCATCAAAATGTATTTTTTTTAAAAACAGTGGAAAAAAGCACAATACTTAAAAACAATGTCATATACTGTAACTGCACAATAATTGTCCTAGCCCTGGTATACCACCTTGATCAAAAAGTTCCCGGAATTCATTCAGAAAATTCAAAATACAAGTTTATTCATCAAAAGTGATATTGTCCCCTTCAAAGTACTCCCCATCGACTGCAACGCACTTATGCCAGCGCTTGATCCAGCTCTCGAAACATTTCTAGAACTCTATTTTCGGTATAGCCATCAGAGCCATCTTCGATTTTTCCATTACCTCCTTTCGGCTGTTAAAACACGTTCCCCATAGTGGTTTTTTGACTCGATCGAACAGAAAAAACTCGCAGGGAGCCATATCAGGTGAATTCGATGGCTGTTGGATGGTATTCGTTTCGTTCTTGGTCAAAAATTCACGGATGATGGCACTGTGCGATGGTGCGTTATCATGGTGCAAAATCCATGAGTTGTTTGCCCACAAATTCTTTTTTTTTGGCAAATTGCTTCACGCAAACATCTCATAACGCCCAAATAATAGTCCTTATTAACTGTCTGACCTTCTGGCAAAAATTCGTGATGTACAATACCGTTGTAATCCATGAAAACCGTGAGCATCGCTTCCTTTTTCGACGGACTCACAATCACTTCTGAAGCGTTCATGCCACTCGTAAACGGTTGTTTTCTTTAGAGTATCATTGCCGAAACAGTTTCCTAACATTTCCAAGGTTTTCGAACCATTAAATCCATTTTTAACGCAAAATTTAATACAAACTCGTTGTTGCAAATTCAACTCCATTTTTAAAACTGTAAAAAATCGAAAACACGTGCAGAGGTAGATGTACTCAAGACGGCGTAACTTTTACAAATGTCAAGCTATGGCGATAAAATTTGGTGGGAATGTCAATGATAGATATGGCAACCTAACAAAAAAAACAGAACTTAAATCAGCTGACTCAGTGCATCACCTGGTGGTAATTCCGGGAACTTTTTGATCAAGGTGGTATGTTGCACAAGCACAAAAACACATATTTCCAGCAAAGTTATTTCTGTAAATAAGACACTAATTAATATATAATGCATGATTAAAAAATTATTAAATTTTTATTGCATATACACATATATATATATATACTCTTGTATTACAAAAAACCTACGAAAATATAACATGAAATATAATATTTAAAAACATAACTTATTATGCACATCTATGAAATTGCTCCATGTGGTTCAAGTAAGCGGATAGCTTCATGTTTATTCAATATCACCGTATGTAGAAAAAACTCAAAAATTCAAAAATGATAATAAATGTACGCTAATTAAGATACTAATAGACAAATAAGCAGTGACCATATATGTAATACTCCTATATTGCTAGTTCCGTATCTTCCCAATGAGAGGATCGAGGCCCATAAAAGAGAGACGCACGATTTCCAAATATGGTCAGAAGTTTAAGCCTTGTTATGCGCAGACGCGTCTATTGAGTGAGTGTAAGCGAGAGGCTAAACATTAGAAAATGAGACGGAAAGAACACGAAAAGAGAAAACATTACCTGGTCGTGTCTGACGCTGTTAGCGCATGCGCACAAAGCAGCTGAAGCGTACTTGAGAGAGAGACTATTATACGTCTGTACCGTAATGTTTGGCCCGAAATAGGCACTCTACTAGCAATATAGGAGTATTGCATATATGGCCTCGATCCTCTCATTGGGAAGATACGGAACTAGCAATATAGGAGTATTACATATATGGCAGTGACACACGCGAGGTTAAGATATCTGTCCCGCACGTAGTAGGCAATGTAGAGAAACATTTTTATCATTTATTGGTTGGCGTTTATCTACCTTGCCTACTGTGTACATGATAGATATTTTATTGATTGACGTAAGTAAAGCCTTCGGCACACGATTTTTCGTACTGGATTGCTTACGTGAGCCAATTAGGATTAAGCTTTAAGTCACTTGATCTAAAATTCTGCATCCTTATTGGCTCACGTAAGCAATCCAGTACGAAAAATCGTATCGTGTGCCGAAGGCTTAAGCGGGAAACACAGACTTTTGCATAATGCATAATACATATGCATAAGAAATTCGATTGGTCGAATTCCTTATGCACATGCTAACGGACCAATCAAATTTCTTATGCATATGCGTTATGCGTTATGCAATGGTCTGTGCTCCCCGCTTAAGTTAAGATAACTGGCACATACATAGTAGGTAACGTGGAAAAACGCCGGTAAGTAATAAGATTTTTCTACATTGCCTACCGCATACGTGACAGATATCCTAACCTCACGTGTGTATGTCACTGTTTTAATGTATAACTGCATTAATATCTTAATTATCGCATTCACATCATCGAGAAAGAACATCTATGATTTTTCGTAATCTCATTCTCCCTACAAAATGATAATGAGTAAGCATGAAGGTGTCTGGTAACAAAATAGAGCAAGTTTGTGGAGGTATGCAATGTGACACATTGTAAACAAAATCGAATATTTTATGTAATAACTTAATAATTTTTTTATAATACAACAATGTATGCAACATAAACCGAATCATTTTTAATCATTAATCAATTCCTTTTATTTACAGTGAAACCTAGGCTGGAAAATAACTGTTTACGCAACACATCAATGCTAGAAAAACTAATGCAGCTAAGTATAAGATAATGCTTTTAAATATTATCTTTTTTCTGTCCATTTAACCTAAAGAGAGTATTTTGATGGTAAATCTTATTCGGATAAAATTATACCAATAACATCTTAATGTCATGCTGTCTGTTAATACCATATCATGTTTGTTTCAATCTTAAACAGGCAAAAGAATCGGCTAATTTGGAATCAAGCTTGCATCAAACGTCAGAAAAAATCCATTTACAAAACACGAAAATCTTTTAAGCAAGAGCTGAATATTATAATCTCCGCTAATAGAATTTTGTGATCTGTAATGGATTGACCAACGCTTATAAACTAGCAGCCTGTTGGAACAATGTCTTCCTACTGCGGATGTGTTAAAAGATTGAATGAACATTTGTGTGGTTATTTAGTTAGTGAATATATATCAGTGTACACAATGCTTACTAACTTATCTTCAAGCCTTATTTTAGAAACCGTGAAAAAATGTAGATATGTAAAAATGACTCTATGATTGATGTATATTTTTATGCTCACTTATTTATATGATTTATAATTCCAGACACAATTCAAGATAGAATTCTGTATATAATTTTGTCATGTTTTAATGTATATATGTATTCTATATATTTTGTG
>CABEGB010001143.1:114075-171197 GCA_901521435.1 Crematogaster levior
GATGTTATTCTTACAGTAATCTTATCAAAATAATAGTTATTATGAAAAGACAATCACCCTTTAAGTTGAATTGACGCAAATGAAAAATAATATTTAAAAACATTATCTTGCATACTTACAATTAGTTGTATGAGTTGTTCTAGCACTGGTATATGTTGCATAAACATGCAAAAATATATTTTTAGCCCAAGTTTCACTGTAAAAGATACTGATTATTGACTAGAAAGTGATTACCCTTATGTTGCATACACATTTGCAATACACAAAAAATTATTTAAAAATGTAATAAAAACTCACCTCTAATTAAAATGTGCTTTATTGCATACCTCTGAAAACTTTATTTGCTCCATTTTGTTAAAACTATGTACCTTCATGTTTACTTTCTCTTCGTAATAAGAACAAATCTCGAACATTCGCCGATATGTTTGAGACTAAATACGATAATAAGATATTAATAGATATTAAGCAGTGATAAACACACGGTAGGTTAGAATATCTGTCACGTTTGTACATATGCAGAATACAGGACATAGAAGAATGTAGAATATAGAATAAAATATAGGATTTAGTAAATCAAAATATAGAATATAGAGGTATGGAGAATAGAATGAATACAGAATATGGAATATAGAATTATGAAATATAGAATATAAAATAGAAAAAAGGATATTTTTATTATTTATTCATGTTTTTTCACATTGCTTACTGTGCATATAGAAAATGTGACGGATATCATAAACTCATGTCAGTTTAAGATATCTGTCGTATACACAATGGGCAACGTAGAAAAATCTTGTACAATTTTCTTATTTTGAGCCATACAGGGTGTTCGCTAAACATCGGTCCACGCTCGTATAAATGGATAGAGTGCAGTGAACTGAACATTAAGATCTTTCATCATTTTGCAATTTTTGCAATAATTATTATATTATAATATTATTGAAATAATCTAAAAAGATTGGCAAACGAGCATTTTTCACAGTTAAACCGTGAAATGTATGTTTTAGATTTGCCAGCGACACTTTTGTCATGCGACAGATTCAGTTCACTGCACCCTATCAATGTTCAGTTCACTGCACCCTATCTATTTATACGAGCGTGGACTGATGTTTGGCGAACACCCTGTATGGCGCAAAATAAGAAAATTGTACAAGATTTTTCTACGTTGCCCATTGTGTATACGACAGATATCTTAAACTGACATGAGTTTATGATATCCGTCACATTTTCTATATGCACAGTAAGCAATGTGAAAAAACATGAATAAATAATAAAAATATCCTTTTTTCTATTTTATATTCTATATTTCATAATTCTATATTCCATATTCTGTATTCATTCTATTTTCCATACCTCTATATTCTATATTTTGATTTACTATATCCTATATTTTTATTCTATATTCTACATTCTTCTATGTCCTGTATTTTGCATATGTACAAACATGACAGATATTCTAACCTACCGTGTGTTTATCACTGCTTAATATCTATTAATATCTTATTATCGTATTTAGTATCATACAGTATCGGTGAATTTTCGAGATTTGTTCTTTTTATGAAGTAAATAAACAAGAAGGTATGTAGTTATACATATGTAGTTATTTTAACAAAATGGACCAAAAAAGTTTTCAGAGGTACATAATAAAGCACATTTTAATTAGAGGCAAGTTTTTTATTACATTTTTTAATAATTCTTTGGGTATTGCAAAAGTGTATGCAACATAAGCGTAATCACTTTCTAGTCACTAATCAGTATCTTTTACAGTGAAACGGACTGAAAATACATTTTTGCAATGTTTATGCAACATACTGTGCTGGAACAACTCATGCAACTAATTGTAAGTATGCAAGATAATGTTTTTAAATATTATTTTATTTTCATTTGCATCAATTCAACTTAAAGAGTGATTGTCTTTTCATGATAACTATTATTTTGATAAGATTACTGTAAGAATAACATCCTATTCTTAAGCCGTCCATTAATAATATATAGCACATGTGTTTTAATTTTAAACAGGCAAAAGTAATACAGTGGTACTAATTTGGAAAACCAGGAATCCAGTTTGCATCGAATGTGGAGAGAAAATCCATTCACAAAACACGAAAATCTTTTAAGGGAGAGCTGAATATTAGTCTCGGCTAATAGAATTTTGTGATATGTGATGGATCGGTGATGTGTAATGGATGTGATGTATAATGGATTTTGCAATTTTTGCAATAATTATTATATTATAATATTATTGAAATAATCTAAAAAGATTGGCAAACGAGCATTTTGCACAGTTAAACCTTGAAATATATATTTTAGATTTGCCAGCGACACTTTTGTCATGCGACAGATTATTATTTCAATAATATTATAACATAATAATTATTGCAAAAATTGCAAAATGATGAAAGATCTTAATGTTCAGTTCACTGCACCCTATCAATGACTACGTTTACACGACAGTCTAAAGCTGATTTAGTAACTACCGTAGTTAATGAATTCTTGCATCCAATTGGTAAATTTTTTTAGATCTAAAAGAATATACCAATTGAATGCAAGAATTCTCTAACTACGGTAGTTATTAAATCGGCTTTAGGCTGTCGTGTAAACGTAGTCTATTTATACGAGCGTGGACCGATGTTTGGCGAACACCCTGTATGGCGCAAAATAAGAAAATTGTACAAGATTTTTCTACGTTGCCCATTGTGTATACGACAGATATCTTAAACTGACATGAGTTTATGATATCCGTCACATTTTCTATATGCACAGTAAGCAATGTGAAAAAACATGAATAAATAATAAAAATATCCTTTTTTCTATTTTATATTCTATATTTCATAATTCTATATTCCATATTCTGTATTCATTCTATTCTCCATACCTCTATATTCTATATTTTGATTTACTAAATCCTATATTTTATTCTATATTCTACATTCTTCTATGTCCTGTATTCTGCATATGTACAAACGTGACAGATATTCTAACCTACCGTGTGTTTATCACTGCTTAATATCTATTAATATCTTATTATCGTATTTAGTCTCAAACATATCGGCGAATGTTCGAGATTTGTTCTTATTACGAAGAGAGTAAACATGAAGGTACATAGTTTTAACAAAATGGAGCAAATAAAGTTTTCAGAGGTATGCAATAAAGCACATTTTAATTAGAGGCAAGTTTTTTATTACATTTTTTAATAATTCTTTGGGTATTGCAAAAGTGTATGCAACATAAGCGTAATCACTTTCTAGTCACTAATCAGTATCTTTTACAGTGAAACGGACTGAAAATACATTTTTGCAATGTTTATGCAACATACTGTGCTGGAACAACTCATGCAACTAATTGTAAGTATGCAAGATAATGTTTTTAAATATTATTTTTCATTTGCATCAATTCAACTTAAAGAGTGATTGTCTTTTCATGATAACTATTATTTTGATAAGATTACTGTAAGAATAACATCCTATTCTTAAGCCGTCCATTAATAATATATAGCACATGTGTTTTAATTTTAAACAGGCAAAAGTAATACAGTGGTACTAATTTGGAAAACCAGGAATCCAGTTTGCATCGAATGTGGAGAGAAAATCCATTCACAAAACACGAAAATCTTTTAAGGGAGAGCTGAATATTAGTCTCGGCTAATAGAATTTTGTGATATGTGATGGATCGGTGATGTGTAATGGATGTGATGTATAATGGATTTTGCAATTTTTGCAATAATTATTATATTATAATATTATTGAAATAATCTAAAAAGATTGGCAAACGAGCATTTTGCACAGTTAAACCTTGAAATATATATTTTAGATTTGCCAGCGACACTTTTGTCATGCGACAGATTATTATTTCAATAATATTATAACATAATAATTATTGCAAAAATTGCAAAATGATGAAAGATCTTAATGTTCAGTTCACTGCACCCTATCAATGACTACGTTTACACGACAGTCTAAAGCTGATTTAGTAACTACCGTAGTTAATGAATTCTTGCATCCAATTGGTAAATTTTTTTAGATCTAAAAGAATATACCAATTGAATGCAAGAATTCTCTAACTACGGTAGTTATTAAATCGGCTTTAGGCTGTCGTGTAAACGTAGTCTATTTATACGAGCGTGGACCGATGTTTGGCGAACACCCTGTATGGCGCAAAATAAGAAAATTGTACAAGATTTTTCTATGTTGCCCATTGTGTATACGACAGATATCTTAAACTGACATGAGTTTATGATATCCGTCACATTTTCTATATGCACAGTAAGCAATGTGAAAAAACATGAATAAATAATAAAAATATCCTTTTTTCTATTTTATATTCTATATTTCATAATTCTATATTCCATATTCTGTATTCATTCTATTTTCCATACCTCTATATTCTATATTTTGATTTACTATATCCTATATTTTATTCTATATTCTACATTCTTCTATGTCCTGTATTTTGCATATGTACAAACATGACAGATATTCTAACCTACCGTGTGTTTATCACTGCTTAATATCTATTAATATCTTATTATCGTATTTAGTATGAAACAGTACCGGTGAATTTTCGAGATTTGTTCTTTTTACGAAGTAAATAAACAAGAAGGTACATATGTAGTTATTTTAACAAAATGGACCAAAAAAGTTTTCTGAGATACATAATAAAGCACATTTTAATTAGAGGCATGTTTTTTATTACATGTTTTAACAATTCTTTGGGTATTGCAAAAGAGTATGCAACATAAGCAACATAATCACTTTCTAATCTTTAATCAGTATCTTTTACAGTGAAAGGGGCTGAAAATTTTTGTACATGTACAGAATACAGGACAGATAAAGGCCCTTCTACAATAAGTCGTTAGTCGCAAGTCGAATAAACCAATCATAGTTGAATTTAAAAAAGAATAATCGAATATGATTGGTCTATTCTCTTACGACTTACGACTAACGATTCATTAGAACAGGCCTAAAGGTCTGTCTACAATGGAGGGTTTTAGGTAGTGAGCCTCTAAGGATACAGTCACATGGTGCGTGATGCGTCATGCGGGATAGAGCGTCCGTCATAGAAACAGCCAATCACACACACAACTCGTACGGAATGCGTTAAGGCCATCGCACACAACTTCCATAACCGTAAGCATAAGACATAACGTAAGAATTAGCCAATGAATGAGCGTATAGGTCAAGGTTCCATTGGTCTATACGCTCATTCATTGGCTAATTCTTACGTTACGTCTTATGCTTACAGTTATGGAAGTTGTGTGCGATGGCCTTTATGCGGAATAGCTCTGATTGGCTGTTTCTATGACGGACGCTCTATCCCGCATGACGCATCACGCACCATGTGATTGCACCCTAAGGGAGAGAGCGGCGAACTGTTCACGTGACCACGTCTCTTCTGATTCGCTCGGGTAATGAAGGGTCTTGACAAATCAGAATATTGGTTTAGACGGCTATTTCCAGTAGATCATACATAAGTAAATTCTTGTTGTCTGAGAGTCGCAAAACCTCTGATTCTGCTGACGACACGTTAAAATACACACCCAAAAAATTAAAAATTCGTATGTATGAAAGTGTTATAACAGTAGAATATCTCTATAAGTAATGCGTTGTCTACAATAGCAGTAAGAGTAGTGGATTAAGGCTATAAGACATTGGAGTAAGCCGTCGTTTTCGGCTAATAAGGCGTAGAGTAAGGCTGTAAACAAAATGGTTCAATCCCATTTAGGATATGGGTCGTCTACAATGGCAGTAAGTGGTACAGAGTAAGGAGTAAGAAGTAAGATTTGACAAATTAAAAACCAGTAATGAAAATGGGCAAATCCCATTTCGTACTCCTTTCTTCTTACTCCTTACTCTCTACTGCTTACTGCCATTGTAGATGGGCCTTTAGAGGCTCTCTAGTTTTAGGCCGTAACAGTAGGTTGTAAGTGACTTAATTCCGGTTTTTAAGATCGTAACAGTAGTCATAAGCGAAATGAATCATTTTCATTTCAGTACTGCCTGCGGCTTACGGCAAGTGTCTTGCGTCACTTAAGGTTAATCGTGACGATTTGTGTGTTTTCTCATTGGCCGGCTTTATGTTGTTACTGCGTCTTCATTGTGAACACACATGGTCGTAGAAATTGCGCTACTGTATGCGTCCTACTACTTTTCTACCTACTGCCAATCGTATTGTAGACGGACCTTATGTGGGGAACACAGACTTTTGCATAATGCATAATACATATGTATAAGAAATTTGATTGGTCCGTTAGTATGTGTATAAGAAATTCGACTAATCGAATTTCATATGCATATGTATTATGCATTATTCAAAAGTCTGTGCTCCCCGCTATATTATAATCAAAGCTTATCTTTAAGGCCTGTTCTACAATGAGTCGTTAGTCGCAAGTCGTAAATGAATAAATCAATCAGTTGAATTTAGAAAAGAATAATCGAATATGATTGGTCTATTTGCTTACGACTGACGACAAACGACTCATTGTAGAACAAGCCTAATTTTTTACTCGATGTGTTATTACGATTACACTATTTTATTACTATTACATTACTATTTATTGATAAGGGCCTGAGCACAGACCATTGCATAACGCATAACGCATATGCATAAGAAATTTGATTGGTCCGTTAGCATGTGCATAAGGAATTCGACCAATCGAATTTATTATGCATATGTATTATGCATTATGCAAAAGTATGTAGGTTTGTTCGCGTCGCTTGTCCCAACATGCTCCTACTCGCTCCAATACGCTCCAAACTATAGTATTACGTTACGTATACTATAGATTGGAGCGTATTGGAGTGAGTAGGAGTATATTGGGGTATTGAGACGCGAACAAACCCTGTGTTTCCCGCTTAAAGCTTACCACATAAACGGCCAGCTTCGTAATTGTGACCACAATTTTTGCACATTAATAGATTAGTTTTTGGAACAAGCGGCTTCTACACGTATTTTTATATATAAGGCCTAGTCTACAATCAAGTCGTAAGTCGTTGTCGTAAGAAATTAACCAATCACAATTGAATATTCTTCTCTAAATTCAACTGTGATTGGTTAATTTCTTACGACAACGACTTACGACTTGATTGTAGACTAGGCCTAAATCTTCTCGAGTCTCTTTTCTAGGATACGTCGTTTCTTTGGCACAGCCCACAAAATATTATCCTTGAGAACTTCTTCTAGAGATCGACCATCGAGACTATTAGCCTGGATCCTTATGCAGACACCGGTGATGATTGGTGAAAGACGAGAGGGAGGGGTAAAAATCGATCGATATTTACCCCTCCCACTCGTCTTTCACCAATCATCGCTCGGTGTCGAAGCGCCGGTGTCTGCATGAGGATCCAGGCTTAACTGATGTCGGTTGATTCAGGAAACTGTTGCATTTGATTGCGCATAATCCTGTGTAAAAAATTTATTTGTTCATCTTGACCTTATACTCGAATTTTTTAATATTGATTAAACATATGAGAAAACCTAATTACTCGAAAGATTCCCTTAATTGTGAGATTAATTATTAAATTATTAGGTTGAGATTACAACCAAAAGATACAACAGAAAGTAAAGAAATTACTAAATTAAAGTTATGAAACATGATAAATTTAATCAGCCACTTAGATTCATAATAACTTCTTACATTCATAATATACAGATATTTTCGATTATCTGGAGGAAAGCCGTTGAAAAAAAAATGGCTTGAGTTGTCTGTTCACATCTTTGAAGAGCCAAACTTAATGTATTTTCATTATGCCGCCTGCCATTTCAGGTTTGGTGTATGCGGTAATTATTCAGAATAGCTAGGGCTCGTATTATGAAATTTTCGGAATGGATTCAGATCAGAATAATTCCATTTCCCCTTGATTATCTCTAATGCTATTGGAAATAATTTAGGGAAAACGGAATTATTCCGATCGGAATCCATTTCGAAAAGTTCCGTAATACGAGCTCACAGATCATCATTAACCTCCAACAGTCATCATTTTCCGATTCTCCCATGTTCTCCTATCTCTCCTCTCCAAATTTGCAATATTTGTTTAATGTCGTCAAAATCGCTATTTATTATATTGCATGTCGTCAATCTATACAGTGTCGTGAAAATATCCCTTTCACTATTAAGGATTAATTTGACGACGTCGTCAAAGTGTACGATTGACGATTAAAATTTTGGCGACCGTCGTCAAAATAGCCAGAAGTCGTCGAAGTAGTCAATGCGTACGAGAAATCGTCGTCAAAGTATACGACTGACATATATATATATATATATATATATATATATATATATATATATATATATTGTAAAAAAAAAAAAATTTTTGTTTTATTTTTTATTTGAAATATGTACGTATAGCGTGTCGTATGCGCACCCACGCATGTGCGCGTACATTTTCTGTATCTATAAATACAGAAAAGTAAATTGCACTTACATACACACAATTATATAAATCTTACAAAAATTTATATAATATCTTTAAAAAATTTATATAATACATTTTTAATAAATAATTTTTGAAATTATCGAAGTTTTGTATTTAATGGCGGTGTACATTTGACGATAGATACCTACCTGAATGTCCTTATGCTCAGCTAATAGTGCCAAAGTGAAACACAGACACGTCGCTGTAGTATCATGACCCTATAAATCATTTATCTTTATATATGTATATATATCGACGTATGAAGTAATAAGAAAAGTTACAACAGAATTACAAATATATACCTCAAACATAAAAGTATCGACTTCCTCCCGAATATCTAAATCAGACATGAGACCCTGACGCGATGCCGCTATTAGAAGATCCAACATTGCAAGTCGTTTTCTTCGTACTAAATCAAATTACATTATTGTTAAAATATATAATATTTTGAAATATATTATACATATTAAACAGATCGGTACGAATTTGATAACTTAATATAATACTTCTGTGACTCCTTGTACTTTTAGAACATTAACTACGTTGAAAATTTAAATTACATTTAAAATTTTAAACTGTATAATGTTAATAAAATATAATTGATTTACGTACAATTAAATTATATATATATAATTCTATTTAAATATTATAGATATTTTTAAGATATTATTAAAATATCTATATTTAATGTAGACATTTTATCATTTATTTATTAATATCTGTATTATAATCTGTAATAATATCTGTATCTATATTTAAGAGATGTTTTTTATAAATAATTTTACACACACACATAATTATATTAAACAATGATCAGGTTTAAAGAATAGCTACTAATTGCAATACGTACTTCCTATCGCTTCTGAGTCATCTCGCTCTATCGATGTGTGTGTATCGTTGCCAGAGCTTTGCAAGTATCGACCATTAGTGCGTTCATGATAAAGTTTTCTTTCAGCAATAATCTATGAAAACAACATGTTTATTTTAAGATTTATATGAATGCATTAGTTATATGTTGAAAATATTTATAAATAAATTATCTTATAATATTGTTATATGGTAAATATAATATTAAATAACATTTTTACCTACTCGTTCAGTAAATCCATGTAATATCTTTAGAACCTTCTTTTGTTCTCTGCCTTTTGATGTTAAGGAGAATATCCAGTCGATCCACAGCCATGGTCTCATTAATCTAAACCATAATTAATGAATAATAGATAATTAATGAATGATACTTTAAGATAATTTAATTAAGATATCAATTTGTAAAAGCTTTCTTTAATTTTAAATTAGGTATAATTATTTTATAATTATTATTATGTATCTCGTGTTATATTATGTAATATTATGATATAATTATACATATAAATCCATATCTCTTCTTACCGCAGAATATAGATATGCAGTAACATAGAATATAATACATATATAGTTACTTCACAGCTAGCACAAGACGTCCTACATCTCTAGAGAACTGTTTCAGAACACTCTGGACTGTTTTAGGAGAATTTTGGGACATTTTGTATTATATGAACTATTATATCTATAAATTACCTATAAATAAAAAGTTCGCCCATCCGATGAACCGCTTCTCGATACTGCTGCTGGAACGCACCTAGGCCTTGTAGAGAAATTCCCTTGGCAGTTTCTGCAAAAATGTAAAAGTAAAAGTATCATGATAATGTTATCATATACATATTTCTATTATATCTATTCTAAAACTATCTGTGACTGCATAAATTATAACATATATAAATTAGTTTTTTGATATTTTTACGTGAAAAAATTATATTTTGTCTTATTTGTTAATGGAAATAAAACTTTGTACAGCTATAAGCACATCGTACCACATATTGCATTTAGCGTATGTTCACTGGCAAATGGTAGTAAATCTTTTATAACTACGCCTCCTGCATTTTTCAAAGACTCGGTCATATTTTCGCTTTCCTCAAAATCTCAACAAACTGCTGCAATATATTAAAATGAAATGCAGAGGTTAATATCTTTCGTCGTGAATGCCATTTAGCACCTAAAACATAAATAAACACATAATTACATAAACGCATAATTGTGATATAATGATGTAAAACAAATATTGTGATGAAAATATCTTTTATTTAATTTTAAATTGATTGATTTTTAATAACCATTGATTACTTAAAATTTATTCTTTTTTGTATTTAAATATTTGCGATAACACCTTGTGATATATATAAAACGTACAAAAATAAATTCTTTATAATTCCTTTTAACTTTCTTTTAACTTATTTACTCCCTCACATTTTTTTTTGTAATACACATTTCATGTTTTTTTATAACTAATTTCACAAAAATAGAGAAAGTTGGGAACTTGTGAATAAACATACATTAAAGTCATTTATCAAAATAATTACATATGCATATTCATATCAACGTTCCAATTATTATTATAAATTTGGTGTCCCTCACTAGAGGCGCTGCCTGAGAAAGCGTCTCTCTCTTAGTATACTTATTATTGCGATAAATATTATCACATGCCTCGGTGGTCGAATTGGTATGACACCCGCACGGAATGAGGGAGTTCCAGGTTCGAATCCTGGCTGAGGTAATATTTTTCGCAATAAATTCTTCATCTTATAAGTTTAGATCTATTTATCCCTAAATGGAAATCGAATTTAGATTTCAAAAAAAAATTGGTGAATCACTGCGGTGTAAGTCTGACAAACCAAGTCGGCTCGTAGCTCACCAATTACATATGCCAGCTTGACGTCAACTAGTCTCCTTTCATTTGAGTTCCAATTATTATTACTTTATAAGAAAAAAAATATTATTATATAAATTTATTATTTATATGTATATGTACTACAACACTATTTAAATTTACTTGCAGAGATTTATTTTATTATGAGCCAAATTGAAACTTAAAACTCAATAATAAGTAAAAAAGAACTTAAAACTCATATATTATTTATGTTAATATCATTAAGGTCAGTATTTATAATCCGTTCTTATTTCAAAACCGTCTTAAATAATGTCTTAAGATATTAATACGATTTTTACACTTTGTGATTAGTTTCTAATATCTTAAGATTGTACTTATGACGACCTTAAGTATATTACATTAGTATATACATTAACAAGTATATACATTAACAAACTATAAATAACAGTCTAATGTTACCTGCACTAGTGAGAAGACCAGTATTCAACCAAGGATGTAAAATATCATAAAAAGAGCTCTTTTCGATGTGTTTCGTGTTGCTTAATATTGTCTGGAATTACAGAAAATTTGTTGTTAAACATATTATTTAATTCACACATCACATATAATCAATTAATTGTAAGTACTCTTTAAAAGTAATTTATTTTCAAAATAAAAGAAACAATAAATATCTTATCGCTAATGTATCAATAATAAAAATAAAATAAAATTTCTTTTATTCCATTACCTCTAAATCATCCGGATGTCGAACGACTACTACAGGAAAAAAGATTTCCCAAGTTTTAAAAATGGGATAGTACTGATTGGATAGAGTAATCAGAATCTTCCATAGTTCCTCTAATAAATATACGTTTATTATGGAAACTCACAGAAATATTATAAATATTGATTAAAAATAATGATTAACTTTATAATTATATTCAATGTATTCTACTGTTTCCCAAACTTGAGTAATTAGGAAATAAATGTTATTATTTAAAATTATATTTTGAGGCTAAATAATTCTTAAGTACTTCTAATTAAGTACTTCTAATTAAATTAAGTACTTCTAATCCTCAAGTACTTCTTCTTCATGTGCCTTGCCTTCGAAGATGTTGTCGATCAGTTGCTTAACTTTTACTTTGTCTATCGCTGTTTTAAAGAGAAATGCGACTGAGCTCAAACCATTGTCGGAGATTTCTGAATACGACCACGATTTCTTCTCTCGACCACGACTTCTAGCAATCTTGCCCTGTATCATGAGTTGCAACAAATAATATTTTTGATTACGCATCACATGTCCGAAGTACTCCAATTTCCTTCTGTTAATAGTATTGAGAATCTCTTCCGTCTTTTTCATTTTTTCGAGTACCTCCGTGTTCTTCATTCTATCCAAGAAATTTTCAGCATTCTGTGATAAGCCCACATCTTAAAAGCCTGTATTCTCTTACACATCTTATCAGTAAGAGTCCAGGCCTCCACTCCATACAATATGATACTAAAAACATAACACCGCAGAATGGATTTGCAGGGTCATGCTCAAGTCACGGCTAGTCAACACACTTACTCATCCCACAAAACGCGCTCTGAGCCTGCTCTAGCCTGCTGCTTATCTCCTAGATCATATCCCTTTTATTCACTTGAAATCCGAGATACTTGTATGAGACGACATTCGCTCGACGCATTCATTCTCAACTATAAGATCACCTTGTGGGAAATTATTCTTGCTTACTACCATCCATTTCGTTTTCCTTACATTTAACTTTAATTCCATGTTGTTGTTGGTTTCAACCACAGGGTAAAGGAGGTCCTGCAAATCTGCAAGATTTGTGGCTAGCAGCACCGTGTCGTCCACATAACGAACGTTATTCACTCCATTGATTATTATTCCTTGTGTTTTATTTTTGACCGCTTCCCTGAAAATTTTCTTCGCGTATACATTGAACAGAAGAGGCGAGAGAATGCAACCCCATCTAACTCCTCTCTAGATGACAGCCTCTTCAGAGTATCGTCCACTCGCACAGCCGCGGTCTGATTCCAATACAAATTGCTGATAATACGTATGTTACGCCTATCCAATCCCATTGAGTGATAACTTCAATCAACTTATCATGCCATGTGTCAAACGCCTTCTCATAATTGATGATATGTGCAAACACGTTCAACATTTACGTCACGACACTTTTGGGCCAGCACTTGCATGGAGAACAACTCTTCCTGAGTTCCAAAACCATTTCTGAATCCGAACTGAGTGTTTCCCATGTACTGTCCCATGTACTACATTTCTATTATAGTATATGCGATAGTGCACTATCTTGAGAAACAGCTTCAATGTATGACTCATTAGGCTGATTGTCCGATACTCACTAACTTTGCGTTGATCTTTTCTGGTATTGTGACAAAAGTTAATTTTAACCAATTTTTTGGAAAGTTGTCGCTTCTGTATATGGTGTTAAATAGCTCAACCAGCAAAATGAATGACGGTTCCTTTTCTAGTAGTTTTAGCACGTCTATGCAGACATCATCCGGTCCCGGAGCTTTCCCATTTTTGGAACTCCTCGTGCCCACTCAACCTCAGTACGCGTGATATCAGTTCCATGAACATTTGTTATTATTGGCGCTGCCGATCTATCATTATCATGAAATAGTTGGAGTATATATTCTTTCCATTGTTTTAGTTTCTCCTCCGTACTTATGAGGATATCACCATTCTTCTTCTTCTTTTTCTAGTGCCCTGATTTCCGATATCCGATTGTTGGCGATCTCCGGTATCCGATCGTTGGCGATCATGTTGGTGCGACGAGTACAACGGCTGTTGCATTCATCAGCCATTATTCATGATTGTCCTGGGAAAGAGTAACCCAGTGGAAACACCAATGCCGAATCGACGTTGATTCGACATTGGTGTTCCCCCTGGAAATGCGGTGGTTTTCCGTCGCCTTCCGCATCGCAGTGACGTGGCCTTTCCGTTGCTACAACTCTGCCCACGTGTGTCTGTACTCAGACCCTTAAGGAAATAATTCTTCAGTGGCTTCGATACAGTATCAACAACGCTGCTGCCCATTGTTGTCTATCATTCCCTGATAGAGGTTGCTACCTTCCGGGTCAGAAGGAACCTGGAGTTCACGTGGACAGAGGCACTCACTTCCCCGAAGTAGGACTGTCTCATAGAGAGTTCCTACCCGCTACCCGCCAACATTGTCATTCTTGCTGTGTAATATTCCGTCTTTTTTTCTATTATTACATAAGCCCATGGCTTGCTTCACTTTTTTGTGCATATTAAAAAGATCATTTTTTGCGCTGAGCTGTTCTATTTCGTTACATTCTTTTGCTAGATATCCCTCCTTCGCTTCCCAAATATGTGCAACAATCTCCTTCTGTACTTTCTTCACTCCGGTTTTCAAGTATCCTTCTTTGGTCCATCAACTCGAGGATCCGTTCCGTAGGTGTCTCCCTACCTCATTTTTACCACTCAACTCTTCTTGGCCCATACACACTATTGATCTAATACTGTTCCTGGTCTCCTCAATCTCATCCACACACCGCGCAGACGACCGCAGGTTCGTCACATAGACCAGCATTGAGCGTATCTTGCATTTTGGCCGTTAACACCAGGAAAGGCTTCTGAAGCTTTCGCGTCTCAAGTCTCATGCAACGATTCCTCTTCTTGCAGTATTTAAGTCGCATTTGCAATCCAGCCATCAACAAATTATGATCTGAATTTATATTACTTAACCGAGTTTCTTCTAAAACGTCTGTTAATTATGATATAGTCTATCTGGTTTTACACGTTACTATTTGCATTTGATGTCCAAATATACAGTCGCTTTGGAGGAAGTCTAGAAAAGATATTTATTATAATAAGATCTTCCTCTTAGCACATTTGTACAAGATGTTCGCTCATTACCCACGCCCAGTCCATAATCACCTACAATGTCGTGTTTTCTGTCCTTTCCTACTTTGGCATTAAATCCTCCAATATCAGATTTAGCCAATGATTTGGTAAATCTCAGCGCCGACTTGATCTGGAAGTAGAATAACTCGATGTCCCCATCTGAAGCTTTAGACGTAAGAGCGTACACCTGAATAATGTTGAGTTGCATTGGTCTCGAATTCAGCTTAAGCACGCAGACACGGTCGAAAACCGGTATGAATCTTTTCACAGGGTATCGTATCCTTGAAACAAACTCACAATGAAACCTACTCCATTTAAATGTTTAGAGTTATCATTTCCAGCAGTAAAAGTAGAAACCGTCAACCACACTCTGGCTATTATTTCTTCATCGCATCTCGCTTATTCCTAAGACATCAATCTCTAATCTCTCAATCTCGCTTATTCCTAAGACATCAATCTCTAATCTCTCAATCTCTCTGATGGCGTTGTGTGCTTTTTTGCTCTGATAGAAGCTTCTTACATTCCAGTGGCTATTCTGCTTATGACCGTTCCGGAGATTCTTAGCATATCCTGCCCATTAAAGAGCTGCTGGAAACTAGGGGTAATAAACTAGCCGTAATAATATGTTTTCCAGTCATGCTAAAGATTGTACTAAAATAATGATTGACTTTATCATTTTATATATATATATATATATATATTATAATATATTCAATATATATTCAATATATTATACATGTTAGTAAGAATATATAAACATTTAACTATATATTGACTATTTTAACGACAGTACAAACATATGTACAGTGATATATCATTTGTATGTTATTGTGACATTATCATTTTATATGAAACGATTATTTTGACGACACTTTTATATATGAATTTTTACAATGATCAAATATAGTGTGCAAAGATATGCTACATGCTCACACATAATAGGAAATATGAAAAGTACCAAATAAAAAATTTACAAGCAATGAACTGCAGCTTGACGTTTTTTTGTAGTTACGAAAAATATACATTGTCAAATAAATCTGTAAATTTATGTATTATATAGTAAATTCGGTTAGATTCATTAACACGTTAGCTGCCACGTCAGTCACCGGTGACTGACACTGAACTTTCCGTTCAGGCCGCGTGATTGTCATCGGTGACTGACAGTATAAAATGCGATACAAAACTAAAAAATTACATTGTTTTCATAAATTTTAAGTAATTTCAGAATCGTATCATTAATATACTTAAATATTACTTATCAAAAAACTTTAATGGATTTTGTTGAAACAGTTTAAACAAAAATTGCTATACCACAGTACCGCAATACGCACTTATAAGCAGCGCGCGTGGCTTGACCGGGATTTCCTCATAAATGCGCGTGGCAGCTAACGTGTTAATGCATACTGGAGTATATAAAGATTATTGTCTACAAACTTTCAATGAGATCAGTAATTAAAAAAATAAAATAATTAATAAAAGCTATTATTATTATTTTTCAATACAAATAAAATACAAATGTAATCAATTTTCTAATACGTCAGTATGAAACTGAATAGACACTGCAAGTGAATAAACAAGCGTTGATTATTCCATTACAGATCACAAGATTCTATTAGCGTAAAATATAATATTGAACTCTTGCTTAAAAGATTCTCGTGCTTTGTAAATGGATTCTTCCATGATATTTGATGCAAGCTGGATTCCCAGTTTGCAAATTAGATTTAATTTTCATCCGCTTAAGATTAAAATAAATATAATAAAATATTAGTGGCAATTTTTCTGATTAGTTATACGAATAAAAACTTAATATCATGTATATTAAGTTTTCATTCATGTAACTTATCAGAAAAATTATTATCATCAAAATGTATTTTTTTTTAAAACAGTGGAAAAAAGCACAATACTTAAAAACAATGTCATATACTGTAACTGCACAATAATTGTCCTAGCCCTGGTATACCACCTTGATCAAAAAGTTCCCGGAATTCATTCAGAAAATTCAAAATACAAGTTTATTCATCAAAAGTGATATTGTCCCCTTCAAAGTACTCCCCATCGACTGCAACGCACTTATGCCAGCGCTTGATCCAGCTCTCGAAACATTTCTAGAACTCTATTTTCGGTATAGCCATCAGAGCCATCTTCGATTTTTCCATTACCTCCTTTCGGCTGTTAAAACACGTTCCCCATAGTGGTTTTTTGACTCGATCGAACAGAAAAAACTCGCAGGGAGCCATATCAGGTGAATTCGATGGCTGTTGGATGGTATTCGTTTCGTTCTTGGTCAAAAATTCACGGATGATGGCACTGTGCGATGGTGCGTTATCATGGTGCAAAATCCATGAGTTGTTTGCCCACAAATTCTTTTTTTTTGGCAAATTGCTTCACGCAAACATCTCATAACGCCCAAATAATAGTCCTTATTAACTGTCTGACCTTCTGGCAAAAATTCGTGATGTACAATACCGTTGTAATCCATGAAAACCGTGAGCATCGCTTCCTTTTTCGACGGACTCACAATCACTTCTGAAGCGTTCATGCCACTCGTAAACGGTTGTTTTCTTTAGAGTATCATTGCCGAAACAGTTTCCTAACATTTCCAAGGTTTTCGAACCATTAAATCCATTTTTAACGCAAAATTTAATACAAACTCGTTGTTGCAAATTCAACTCCATTTTTAAAACTGTAAAAAATCGAAAACACGTGCAGAGGTAGATGTACTCAAGACGGCGTAACTTTTACAAATGTCAAGCTATGGCGATAAAATTTGGTGGGAATGTCAATGATAGATATGGCAACCTAACAAAAAAAAAACAGAACTTAAATCAGCTGACTCAGTGCATCACCTGGTGGTAATTCCGGGAACTTTTTGATCAAGGTGGTATGTTGCACAAGCACAAAAACACATATTTCCAGCAAAGTTATTTCTGTAAATAAGACACTAATTAATATATAATGCATGATTAAAAAATTATTAAATTTTTATTGCATATACACATATATATATATATACTCTTGTATTACAAAAACCTACGAAAATATAACATGAAATATAATATTTAAAAACATAACTTATTATGCACATCTATGAAATTGCTCCATGTGGTTCAAGTAAGCGGATAGCTTCATGTTTATTCAATATCACCGTATGTAGAAAAAACTCAAAAATTCAAAAATGATAATAAATGTACGCTAATTAAGATACTAATAGACAAATAAGCAGTGACCATATATGTAATACTCCTATATTGCTAGTTCCGTATCTTCCCAATGAGAGGATCGAGGCCCATAAAAGAGAGACGCACGATTTCCAAATATGGTCAGAAGTTTAAGCCTTGTTATGCGCAGACGCGTCTATTGAGTGAGTGTAAGCGAGAGGCTAAACATTAGAAAATGAGACGGAAAGAACACGAAAAGAGAAAACATTACCTGGTCGTGTCTGACGCTGTTAGCGCATGCGCACAAAGCAGCTGAAGCGTACTTGAGAGAGAGACTATTATACGTCTGTACCGTAATGTTTGGCCCGAAATAGGCACTCTACTAGCAATATAGGAGTATTGCATATATGGCCTCGATCCTCTCATTGGGAAGATACGGAACTAGCAATATAGGAGTATTACATATATGGCAGTGACACACGCGAGGTTAAGATATCTGTCCCGCACGTAGTAGGCAATGTAGAGAAACATTTTTATCATTTATTGGTTGGCGTTTATCTACCTTGCCTACTGTGTACATGATAGATATTTTATTGATTGACGTAAGTAAAGCCTTCGGCACACGATTTTTCGTACTGGATTGCTTACGTGAGCCAATTAGGATTAAGCTTTAAGTCACTTGATCTAAAATTCTGCATCCTTATTGGCTCACGTAAGCAATCCAGTACGAAAAATCGTATCGTGTGCCGAAGGCTTAAGCGGGAAACACAGACTTTTGCATAATGCATAATACATATGCATAAGAAATTCGATTGGTCGAATTCCTTATGCACATGCTAACGGACCAATCAAATTTCTTATGCATATGCGTTATGCGTTATGCAATGGTCTGTGCTCCCCGCTTAAGTTAAGATAACTGGCACATACATAGTAGGTAACGTGGAAAAACGCCGGTAAGTAATAAGATTTTTCTACATTGCCTACCGCATACGTGACAGATATCCTAACCTCACGTGTGTATGTCACTGTTTTAATGTATAACTGCATTAATATCTTAATTATCGCATTCACATCATCGAGAAAGAACATCTATGATTTTTCGTAATCTCATTCTCCCTACAAAATGATAATGAGTAAGCATGAAGGTGTCTGGTAACAAAATAGAGCAAGTTTGTGGAGGTATGCAATGTGACACATTGTAAACAAAATCGAATATTTTATGTAATAACTTAATAATTTTTTTATAATACAACAATGTATGCAACATAAACCGAATCATTTTTAATCATTAATCAATTCCTTTTATTTACAGTGAAACCTAGGCTGGAAAATAACTGTTTACGCAACACATCAATGCTAGAAAAACTAATGCAGCTAAGTATAAGATAATGCTTTTAAATATTATCTTTTTTCTGTCCATTTAACCTAAAGAGAGTATTTTGATGGTAAATCTTATTCGGATAAAATTATACCAATAACATCTTAATGTCATGCTGTCTGTTAATACCATATCATGTTTGTTTCAATCTTAAACAGGCAAAAGAATCGGCTAATTTGGAATCAAGCTTGCATCAAACGTCAGAAAAAAATCCATTTACAAAACACGAAAATCTTTTAAGCAAGAGCTGAATATTATAATCTCCGCTAATAGAATTTTGTGATCTGTAATGGATTGACCAACGCTTATAAACTAGCAGCCTGTTGGAACAATGTCTTCCTACTGCGGATGTGTTAAAAGATTGAATGAACATTTGTGTGGTTATTTAGTTAGTGAATATATATCAGTGTACACAATGCTTACTAACTTATCTTCAAGCCTTATTTTAGAAACCGTGAAAAAATGTAGATATGTAAAAATGACTCTATGATTGATGTATATTTTTATGCTCACTTATTTATATGATTTATAATTCCAGACACAATTCAAGATAGAATTCTGTATATAATTTTGTCATGTTTTAATGTATATATGTATTCTATATATTTTGTGTTTTAGGTATTTAAATGTATTACACACGATACATCAAAGTTATAGCTATAATTTGGAACAGAATTTAAGTTAAAAATTCATCATACATAAAAAAAAATATTTGAATTTAATATAAAATGCATACAACACACACACAAAATAAAATATACTATATTAGAATACACATATACATTACATTATGTCATATATAAAATTATAGACAGAATTCTAACTTGAATTATGTCTCGAATTATAAATCATGTAAATAAGTAAGCATAAAGATATACACTAATCAGGTATCATAGCGTCATTGTCGCATATTTAAATTTTTCCACATTTTCCAAAATAAGTTCAGTTAGTGAATGTATCAGTTCACAATACTTATAAATTTATTTTCTAGAGCCTTATTTTGGAAAAAGTGAAAAAATTTAAATATACGAAAATGACTCTATGATACCTAATTAGTGTATATTTTTATGCCCACTTATTTACGTGTGTGTGACTTATAATTCAAGCCATAATTCAAGATAGAATTCCGTTTATATCTTTATGTATGATATATCGTAATGTGTACATGTATTCTAGTATAGTTTATTTTATTTTGTATGTGTATGCATTTTATAAATTCAAACATTTTTTTTTTCTATATGATGAATTTTTTAATAAATTTCTGTTCGGAATTATAGTTAAAAGTTTTACATATCGTGTAATTAACATTTAAATACCTAAAATACATACAAAATATATAGAATACATATATATGTAGATTAAAACATGATAAAATTATAAACAAAATTCTATCTTAAATTGTGTCTCGAATTATAAATCATACAAATAAGTGAGCATCAAAATATACACCAATCCTATAAAGTCATTTCCACATATCTACATTTTTTTCACGGTTTCTAAAATAAGGCTTCAAGATATAAGTTAATAAGCACTATGTACACTGATATATATTAACTAAATAACCATACAAATGTTCATTCACTCTTTTAACAAATCAGCAGTAGAAAAATATTATTGTTCCAACAGGCTGCTAATTAATAAGCGCTGACCGATCCATTACAGATCACAAGATTCTATTAGCAGAGACTATAATATTCAATTCTCGCTTAAAAGATTCTCGTGCTTTGTGAATGGAATTCTTCCCAACATAGGATGCAAGCTGGATTCCTGGTTTCCCAAATTAGTGTCATATTACTTTTGCCTGTTTAAGATTAAAACACATGTGCTATATATTGTTAATAGACAGCTTGACAATAAGATGTTATTCTTACAGTAATCTTATCAAAATAATAGTTATTATGAAAAGACAATCACCCTTTAAGTTGAATTGACGCAAATGAAAAATAATATTTAAAAACATTATCTTGCATACTTACAATTAGTTGTATGAGTTGTTCTAGCACTGGTATATGTTGCATAAACATGCAAAAATATATTTTTAGCCCAAGTTTCACTGTAAAAGATACTGATTATTGACTAGAAAGTGATTACCCTTATGTTGCATACACATTTGCAATACACAAAAAATTATTTAAAAATGTAATAAAAACTCACCTCTAATTAAAATGTGCTTTATTGCATACCTCTGAAAACTTTATTTGCTCCATTTTGTTAAAACTATGTACCTTCATGTTTACTCTCTTCGTAATAAGAACAAATCTCGAACATTCGCCGATATGTTTGAGACTAAATACGATAATAAGATATTAATAGATATTAAGCAGTGATAAACACACGGTAGGTTAGAATATCTGTCACGTTTGTACATATGCAAAATACAGGACATAGAAGAATGTAGAATATAGAATAAAAATATAGGATATAGTAAATCAAAATATAGAATATAGAGGTATGGAGAATAGAATGAATACAGAATATGGAATATAGAATTATGAAATATAGAATATAAAATAGAAAAAAGGATATTTTTATTATTTATTCATGTTTTTTCACATTGCTTACTGTGCATATAGAAAATGTGACGGATATCATAAACTCATGTCAGTTTAAGATATCTGTCGTATACACAATGGGCAACATAGAAAAATCTTGTACAATTTTCTTATTTTGCGCCATACAGGGTGTTCGCCAAACATCGGTCCACGCTCGTATAAATAGACTACGTTTACACGACAGCCTAAAGCCGATTTAATAACTACCGTAGTTAGAGAATTCTTGCATTCAATTGGTATATTCTTTTAGATCTAAAAAAATTTACCAATTGGATGCAAGAATTCATTAACTACGGTAGTTACTAAATCAGCTTTAGACTGTCGTGTAAACGTAGTCATTGATAGGGTGCAGTGAACTGAACATTAAGATCTTTCATCATTTTGCAATTTTTGCAATAATTATTATGTTATAATATTATTGAAATAATAATCTGTCGCATGACAAAAGTGTCGCTGGCAAATCTAAAACATATATTTCAAGGTTTAACTGTGCAAAATGCTCGTTTGCCAATCTTTTTAGATTATTTCAATAATATTATAATATAATAATTATTGCAAAAATTGCAAAATCCATTATACATCACATCCATTACACATCACCGATCCATTACATATCACAAAATTCTATTAGCCGAGACTATAATATTCAGCTCTCCCTTAAAAGATTTTCGTGTTTTGTGAATGGATTTTCTCTCCACATTCGATGCAAACTGGATTCCTGGTTTTCCAAATTAGTACCACTGTATTACTTTTGCCTGTTTAAAATTAAAACACATGTGCTATATATTATTAATGGACGGCTTAAGAATAGGATGTTATTCTTACAGTAATCTTATCAAAATAATAGTTATCATGAAAAGACAATCACTCTTTAAGTTGAATTGATGCAAATGAAAAATAATATTTAAAAACATTATCTTGCATACTTACAATTAGTTGCATGAGTTGTTCCAGCACAGTATGTTGCATAAACATTGCAAAAATGTATTTTCAGTCCGTTTCACTGTAAAAGATACTGATTAGTGACTAGAAAGTGATTACGCTTATGTTGCATACACTTTTGCAATACCCAAAGAATTATTAAAAAATGTAATAAAAAACTTGCCTCTAATTAAAATGTGCTTTATTATGTACCTCTGAAAACTTTTTTGGTCCATTTTGTTAAAATAACTACATATGTATAACTACATACCTTCTTGTTTATTTACTTCGTAAAAAGAACAAATCTCGAAAATTCACCGATACTGTATGATACTAAATACGATAATAAGATATTGATAGATATTAAGCAGTGATAAAAATTTGCTTCTAAAATGTGCTTTATTATGTACCTCTGAAAACTTTTTTGGATCATTTTGTTAAAATAACTACATATGTATAACTACACATGGTAGGTTAGAATATCTGTCACGTTTGTACATATGCAGAATACAGGACATAGAAGAATGTAGAATATAGAATAAAATATAGGATTTAGTAAATCAAAATATAGAATATAGAGGTATGGAAAATAGAATGAATACAGAATATGGAATATAGAATTATGAAATATAGAATATAAAATAGAAAAAAGGATATTTTTATTATTTATTCATGTTTTTTCACATTGCTTACTGTGCATATAGAAAATGTGACGGATATCATAAACTCATGTCAGTTTAAGATATCTGTCGTATACACAATGGGCAACGTAGAAAAATCTTGTACAATTTTCTTATTTTGAGCCATACAGGGTGTTCGCTAAACATCGGTCCACGCTCGTATAAATGGATAGAGTGCAGTGAACTGAACATTAAGATCTTTCATCATTTTGCAATTTTTGCAATAATTATTATATTATAATATTATTGAAATAATCTAAAAAGATTGGCAAACGAGCATTTTTCACAGTTAAACCGTGAAATGTATGTTTTAGATTTGCCAGCGACACTTTTGTCATGCGACAGATTATTATTTCAATAATATTATAACATAATAATTATTGCAAAAATTGCAAAATGATGAAAGATCTTAATGTTCAGTTCACTGCACCCTATCAATGACTACGTTTACACGACAGTCTAAAGCTGATTTAGTAACTACCGTAGTTAATGAATTCTTGCATCCAATTGGTAAATTTTTTTAGATCTAAAAGAATATACCAATTGAATGCAAGAATTCTCTAACTACGGTAGTTATTAAATCGGCTTTAGGCTGTCGTGTAAACGTAGTCTATTTATACGAGCGTGGACCGATGTTTGGCGAACACCCTGTATGGCGCAAAATAAGAAAATTGTACAAGATTTTTCTATGTTGCCCATTGTGTATACGACAGATATCTTAAACTGACATGAGTTTATGATATCCGTCACATTTTCTATATGCACAGTAAGCAATGTGAAAAAACATGAATAAATAATAAAAATATCCTTTTTTCTATTTTATATTCTATATTTCATAATTCTATATTCCATATTCTGTATTCATTCTATTTTCCATACCTCTATATTCTATATTTTGATTTACTATATCCTATATTTTATTCTATATTCTACATTCTTCTATGTCCTGTATTTTGCATATGTACAAACATGACAGATATTCTAACCTACCGTGTGTTTATCACTGCTTAATATCTATTAATATCTTATTATCGTATTTAGTATGAAACAGTACCGGTGAATTTTCGAGATTTGTTCTTTTTACGAAGTAAATAAACAAGAAGGTACATATGTAGTTATTTTAACAAAATGGACCAAAAAAGTTTTCTGAGATACATAATAAAGCACATTTTAATTAGAGGCATGTTTTTTATTACATGTTTTAACAATTCTTTGGGTATTGCAAAAGAGTATGCAACATAAGCAACATAATCACTTTCTAATCTTTAATCAGTATCTTTTACAGTGAAAGGGGCTGAAAATTTTTGTACATGTACAGAATACAGGACAGATAAAGGCCCTTCTACAATAAGTCGTTAGTCGCAAGTCGAATAAACCAATCATAGTTGAATTTAAAAAAGAATAATCGAATATGATTGGTCTATTCTCTTACGACTTACGACTAACGATTCATTAGAACAGGCCTAAAGGTCTGTCTACAATGGAGGGTTTTAGGTAGTGAGCCTCTAAGGATACAGTCACATGGTGCGTGATGCGTCATGCGGGATAGAGCGTCCGTCATAGAAACAGCCAATCACACACACAACTCGTACGGAATGCGTTATGCGGAATAGCTCTGATTGGCTGTTTCTATGACGGACGCTCTATCCCGCATGACGCATCACGCACCATGTGATTGCACCCTAAGGGAGAGAGCGGCGAACTGTTCACGTGACCACGTCTCTTCTGATTCGCTCGGGTAATGAAGGGTCTTGACAAATCAGAATATTGGTTTAGACGGCTATTTCCAGTAGATCATACATAAGTAAATTCTTGTTGTCTGAGAGTCGCAAAACCTCTGATTCTGCTGACGACACGTTAAAATACACACCCAAAAAATTAAAAATTCGTATGTATGAAAGTGTTATAACAGTAGAATATCTCTATAAGTAATGCGTTGTCTACAATAGCAGTAAGAGTAGTGGATTAAGGCTATAAGACATTGGAGTAAGCCGTCGTTTTCGGCTAATAAGGCGTAGAGTAAGGCTGTAAACAAAATGGTTCAATCCCATTTAGGATATGGGTCGTCTACAATGGCAGTAAGTGGTACAGAGTAAGGAGTAAGAAGTAAGATTTGACAAATTAAAAACCAGTAATGAAAATGGGCAAATCCCATTTCGTACTCCTTTCTTCTTACTCCTTACTCTCTACTGCTTACTGCCATTGTAGATGGGCCTTTAGAGGCTCTCTAGTTTTAGGCCGTAACAGTAGGTTGTAAGTGACTTAATTCCGGTTTTTAAGATCGTAACAGTAGTCATAAGCGAAATGAATCATTTTCATTTCAGTACTGCCTGCGGCTTACGGCAAGTGTCTTGCGTCACTTAAGGTTAATCGTGACGATTTGTGTGTTTTCTCATTGGCCGGCTTTATGTTGTTACTGCGTCTTCATTGTGAACACACATGGTCGTAGAAATTGCGCTACTGTATGCGTCCTACTACTTTTCTACCTACTGCCAATCGTATTGTAGACGGACCTTATGTGGGGAACACAGACTTTTGCATAATGCATAATACATATGTATAAGAAATTTGATTGGTCCGTTAGTATGTGTATAAGAAATTCGACTAATCGAATTTCATATGCATATGTATTATGCATTATTCAAAAGTCTGTGCTCCCCGCTATATTATAATCAAAGCTTATCTTTAAGGCCTGTTCTACAATGAGTCGTTAGTCGCAAGTCGTAAATGAATAAATCAATCAGTTGAATTTAGAAAAGAATAATCGAATATGATTGGTCTATTTGCTTACGACTGACGACAAACGACTCATTGTAGAACAAGCCTAATTTTTTACTCGATGTGTTATTACGATTACACTATTTTATTACTATTACATTACTATTTATTGATAAGGGCCTGAGCACAGACCATTGCATAACGCATAACGCATATGCATAAGAAATTTGATTGGTCCGTTAGCATGTGCATAAGGAATTCGACCAATCGAATTTATTATGCATATGTATTATGCATTATGCAAAAGTATGTAGGTTTGTTCGCGTCGCTTGTCCCAACATGCTCCTACTCGCTCCAATACGCTCCAAACTATAGTATTACGTTACGTATACTATAGATTGGAGCGTATTGGAGTGAGTAGGAGTATATTGGGGTATTGAGACGCGAACAAACCCTGTGTTTCCCGCTTAAAGCTTACCACATAAACGGCCAGCTTCGTAATTGTGACCACAATTTTTGCACATTAATAGATTAGTTTTTGGAACAAGCGGCTTCTACACGTATTTTTATATATAAGGCCTAGTCTACAATCAAGTCGTAAGTCGTTGTCGTAAGAAATTAACCAATCACAATTGAATATTCTTCTCTAAATTCAACTGTGATTGGTTAATTTCTTACGACAACGACTTACGACTTGATTGTAGACTAGGCCTAAATCTTCTCGAGTCTCTTTTCTAGGATACGTCGTTTCTTTGGCACAGCCCACAAAATATTATCCTTGAGAACTTCTTCTAGAGATCGACCATCGAGACTATTAGCCTGGATCCTTATGCAGACACCGGTGATGATTGGTGAAAGACGAGAGGGAGGGGTAAAAATCGATCGATATTTACCCCTCCCACTCGTCTTTCACCAATCATCGCTCGGTGTCGAAGCGCCGGTGTCTGCATGAGGATCCAGGCTTAACTGATGTCGGTTGATTCAGGAAACTGTTGCATTTGATTGCGCATAATCCTGTGTAAAAAATTTATTTGTTCATCTTGACCTTATACTCGAATTTTTTAATATTGATTAAACATATGAGAAAACCTAATTACTCGAAAGATTCCCTTAATTGTGAGATTAATTATTAAATTATTAGGTTGAGATTACAACCAAAAGATACAACAGAAAGTAAAGAAATTACTAAATTAAAGTTATGAAACATGATAAATTTAATCAGCCACTTAGATTCATAATAACTTCTTACATTCATAATATACAGATATTTTCGATTATCTGGAGGAAAGCCGTTGAAAAAAAAATGGCTTGAGTTGTCTGTTCACATCTTTGAAGAGCCAAACTTAATGTATTTTCATTATGCCGCCTGCCATTTCAGGTTTGGTGTATGCGGTAATTATTCAGAATAGCTAGGGCTCGTATTATGAAATTTTCGGAATGGATTCAGATCAGAATAATTCCATTTCCCCTTGATTATCTCTAATGCTATTGGAAATAATTTAGGGAAAACGGAATTATTCCGATCGGAATCCATTTCGAAAAGTTCCGTAATACGAGCTCACAGATCATCATTAACCTCCAACAGTCATCATTTTCCGATTCTCCCATGTTCTCCTATCTCTCCTCTCCAAATTTGCAATATTTGTTTAATGTCGTCAAAATCGCTATTTATTATATTGCATGTCGTCAATCTATACAGTGTCGTGAAAATATCCCTTTCACTATTAAGGATTAATTTGACGACGTCGTCAAAGTGTACGATTGACGATTAAAATTTTGGCGACCGTCGTCAAAATAGCCAGAAGTCGTCGAAGTAGTCAATGCGTACGAGAAATCGTCGTCAAAGTATACGACTGACATATATATATATATATATTCAATATATTCTATTTCCCAAACTTTAGTAATTAGGAAATAAATATTATCATTTAAAATTATATTTTTATAATTTTTAAACTTCAAGTACTTCTTTTTCATGTGCCCCCCATACAGAACAAATCTCTAAGGAACGTCCTTGGGATGTCTTGTAGACGTGCTTAAAACATAAGATGTCCTCTGAACATCTAGAGAGAACGTCTTATTTCCCTCGGAGATTTGTTCGTATGGACCCTTAAAGCACTATCAGCATAACTTTCACTTTGTCTTTGACTTGTTTCCAGTAATATGCTGTACTAGGGAGAAAAATGCGTTGATTTTCCATTGGATTCCCATTGGTGGTGGTTGGGTCCCCGCCTTACGCATAATAGTACCACAACCGTACCGCTGATACAGCTCCGCATGTGGCATTATAAGGGCAAGCCGGTCCTGGATTATTTCCGCTTTATTACTGGTGATTGCTGCTGTCGTTCACCAGGAACGTTTATTGACCTTCCGGTCTAGTCCGTACTGTTCTGCATCAACAGGGTCACCTCTCGTAGGATGTGATTCTTCACCACGCAATACCTTGGCTAGAGAGAGGCTAAGACTCCCTTCAAGAGTTATAATCGCTTCTTCCGCCCTGGGAATTTGATAGGCCTAGTGCCCAGTTGCCCAAACCAAAGGTGTCACCTCTCCAATCCCCCTGAACCCCACGTACATTGCCTATTTTTCTTATGCTCACACTGCAGGGCTCTAAAAAATCCTGTACTCACTCCCTGTAACTCTGTAGCAGAGTACATAGTGAAATCTTAAAACTTTTTCCCCTCACACCCCTAGATTTCCACCATCCCTCGAACGGCACAAAAAACCAAGTCTTCAAAAAATATATAGGATCTCAGCGACCCAACAGTGTACTGAGAGGATTAAAGGTAATCAATATACAATAATATTATACATGATAATTATACAAATCAGAAAAAGGGAAACGTTTGTAAAGATTATATTAAAAAATTTGTAAGGAAAGGCTAGTATTATATAATTTATACAAATACATAAGAAATTTTAATTTACCTCGTGAACCAAGAAATTCCAATACATTTCCAACAATTGGAGTACCTGGTGGTCCTGGTACAAGATTGATAAGTCGTCCGTTTTTTCCATAATGCACATAATAATTATACATCAATAAAAAAAGGATAAACAACAGCAATATAGTAGTGATCATCGTTTGTTAATGAAATAATTAACCGGTTAATCAAGTTTTACTTTTTTCAGTACTCTCTTTTCTGTCAGTTCTGAAATTACATAAATTATTAAACATATATAAATTTTTTTTTTACTTTAGGACATAATTGCATTAGTCTTTATATTTTACATTAGTATTCAATAAATAAAAAATTACGTTAAAAGCCTGTTATTCATATTTTATCACTAAAAATTTTAAATACATATAATGTTTTTTTCACCAATTTTTTTGAAATCTAAATTCGATTTCCATTTAGGGATAAATAGATCTAAACTTATAAGATGAAGAATTTATTGCGAAAAATATTACCTCAGCCAGGATTCGAACCTGGAACTCCCTCATTCCGTGCGGGTGTCATACCAATTCGACCACCGAGGCATGTGATAATATTTATCGCAATAATAAGTATACTAAGAGAGAGACGCTTTCTCAAGCAGCGCCTCTAGTGAGGGACACCAAATTTTTAAGTCATTGGTGGGATATAACTATATCGTACGATCATTTTCTTTGCCAGTAGAAATTAAAACTCAAATGAAGGGAGACTAGTTGACGTCAAGCTGGCATATATAATTGGTGAGCTACGAGCCGACTTGGTTTGTCAGACTTACACCGCAGTGATTCACCAATTTTTTTGAAATCTAAATTCGATTTCCATTTAGGGATAAATAGATCTAAACTTATAAGATGAAGAATTTATTGCGAAAAATATTACCTCAGCCAGGATTCGAACCTGGAACTCCCTCATTCCGTGCGGGTGTCATACCAATTCGACCACCGAGGCATGTGATAATATTTATCGCAATAATAAGTATACTAAGAGAGAGACGCTTTCTCAAGCAGCGCCTCTAGTGAGGGACACCAAATTTTTAAGTCATTGGTGGGATATAACTATATCGTACGATCATTTTCTTTGCCAGTAGAAATTAAAACTCAAATGAAGGGAGACTAGTTGACGTCAAGCTGGCATATATAATTGGTGAGCTACGAGCCGACTTGGTTTGTCAGACTTACACCGCAGTGATTCACCAATTTTTTGAAATCTAAATTCGATTTCCATTTAGGGATAAATAGATCTAAACTTATAAGATGAAGAATTTATTGCGAAAAATATTACCTCAGCCAGGATTCGAACCTGGAACTCCCTCATTCCGTGCGGGTGTCATACCAATTCGACCACCGAGGCATGTGATAATATTTATCGCAATAATAAGTATACTAAGAGAGAGACGCTTTCTCAAGCAGCGCCTCTAGTGAGGGACACCAAATTTTTAAGTCATTGGTGGGATATAACTATATCGTACGATCATTTTCTTTGCCAGTAGAAATTAAAACTCAAATGAAGGGAGACTAGTTGACGTCAAGCTGGCATATATAATTGGTGAGCTACGAGCCGACTTGGTTTGTCAGACTTACACCGCAGTGATTCACCAATTTTTTGAAATCTAAATTCGATTTCCATTTAGGGATAAATAGATCTAAACTTATAAGATGAAGAATTTATTGCGAAAAATATTACCTCAGCCAGGATTCGAACCTGGAACTCCCTCATTCCGTGCGGGTGTCATACCAATTCGACCACCGAGGCATGTGATAATATTTATCGCAATAATAAGTATACTAAGAGAGAGACGCTTTCTCAAGCAGCGCCTCTAGTGAGGGACACCAAATTTTTAAGTCATTGGTGGGATATAACTATATCGTACGATCATTTTCTTTGCCAGTAGAAATTAAAACTCAAATGAAGGGAGACTAGTTGACGTCAAGCTGGCATATATAATTGGTGAGCTACGAGCCGACTTGGTTTGTCAGACTTACAAGGCGTGCTTGAGAAGAGGCGCTGCTTGAGAAAGCGTCTCTCTCTTAGTATACTTATTATTGCGATAAATATTATCACATGCCTCGGTGGTCGAATTGGTATGACACCCGCACGGAATGAGGGAGTTCCAGGTTCGAATCCTGGCTGAGGTAATATTTTTCGCAATAAATTCTTCATCTTATAAGTTTAGATCTATTTATCCCTAAATGGAAATCGAATTTAGATTTCAAAAAAATTGGTGAATCACTGCGGTGTAAGTCTGACAAACCAAGTCGGCTCGTAGCTCACCAATTATATATGCCAGCTTGACGTCAACTAGTCTCCCTTCATTTGAGTTTTAATTTCTACTGGCAAAGAAAATGATCGTACGATATAGTTATATCCCACCAATGACTTAAAAATTTGGTGTCCCTCACTAGAGGCGCTGCTTGAGAAAGCGTCTCTCTCTTAGTATACTTATTATTGCGATAAATATTATCACATGCCTCGGTGGTCGAATTGGTATGACACCCGCACGGAATGAGGGAGTTCCAGGTTCGAATCCTGGCTGAGGTAATATTTTTCGCAATAAATTCTTCATCTTATAAGTTTAGATCTATTTATCCCTAAATGGAAATCGAATTTAGATTTCAAAAAAATTGGTGAATCACTGCGGTGTAAGTCTGACAAACCAAGTCGGCTCGTAGCTCACCAATTATATATGCCAGCTTGACGTCAACTAGTCTCCCTTCATTTGAGTTTTAATTTCTACTGGCAAAGAAAATGATCGTACGATATAGTTATATCCCACCAATGACTTAAAAATTTGGTGTCCCTCACTAGAGGCGCTGCTTGAGAAAGCGTCTCTCTCTTAGTATACTTATTATTGCGATAAATATTATCACATGCCTCGGTGGTCGAATTGGTATGACACCCGCACGGAATGAGGGAGTTCCAGGTTCGAATCCTGGCTGAGGTAATATTTTTCGCAATAAATTCTTCATCTTATAAGTTTAGATCTATTTATCCCTAAATGGAAATCGAATTTAGATTTCAAAAAAATTGGTGAATCACTGCGGTGTAAGTCTGACAAACCAAGTCGGCTCGTAGCTCACCAATTATATATGCCAGCTTGACGTCAACTAGTCTCCCTTCATTTGAGTTTTAATTTCTACTGGCAAAGAAAATGATCGTACGATATAGTTATATCCCACCAATGACTTAAAAATTTGGTGTCCCTCACTAGAGGCGCTGCTTGAGAAAGCGTCTCTCTCTTAGTATACTTATTATTGCGATAAATATTATCACATGCCTCGGTGGTCGAATTGGTATGACACCCGCACGGAATGAGGGAGTTCCAGGTTCGAATCCTGGCTGAGGTAATATTTTTCGCAATAAATTCTTCATCTTATAAGTTTAGATCTATTTATCCCTAAATGGAAATCGAATTTAGATTTCAAAAAATTGGTGAATCACTGCGGTGTAAGTCTGACAAACCAAGTCGGCTCGTAGCTCACCAATTATATATGCCAGCTTGACGTCAACTAGTCTCCCTTCATTTGAGTTTTAATTTCTACTGGCAAAGAAAATGATCGTACGATATAATGTTTTTTGTTAAATATGCGTAACAAATGTGAATATTCAGTTCACATGTCAAAAATTGTTTAAATTTTTATTTTATAGACATTACATTATTACAAATTTTTTTGTTACCAAATAGCGTACCACGATAAATCGAAGTTGTTACAATACTACTTGACAAATGACTGATCAGTTATATTCTGTTCTATACTATTTATTCGCATTTCTGATTTCCTGCTTGCTCACTTGAATGACGAAACTGTCTTACGTAATAATCTAAGTCTTTAATAGATAATAAATTTTTTATTAGATTCTTTAGTAACTTACATAAGCACTTATATAAGCAGTATATGGCTTATACTACTTACATAACATTTAATACCTGATAATTTGAGAAGTTTAATTTTGCGAATCAGAGCATAAAAATATCATCAGACTTAATTTTATCTCTTAAATTATTCATAATTCAAAATTATTTATATAAAAAATAATATTTTAAAATTGTTTAAATTTTTATTTTATAGACATTACATTATTACACATTTTTTCGTTACCGAATAGTGTAACGATAAATCGAAGTTGTTACAATAATGCTTGATAAATGTCTGATTAGTTATATTCTGTTCTATACTATTTATTCGTATTTATGATTTTCTTGCTCACTTGAATGACAAAACTGTCTTACGTAATAATCTTGTCTTTAATAGGTTTTTAATAAATCTTTTATTAGATTAAAAATTATAATACGCTCGTTATATACAGGGTGAGAAAAAGTTTGGAAACTTTTAAATATCTCGGAAACTACGCATTTTAGAAAAAAATATTTCAGACAAAAGTTGTAAAGTTGAAAAAGATCTATTTACTGATCTTATCATTTTGACTTTGCATGGCGTCGGCAAGGTCATACCAAGGTCATCTTGAATTTTTTAATAAAACACCCAATATATTATTGCATATTCTTGTAGCTTATTTTGAGAGCTTTCCAAAACACTATAATAAAGTATTTTTTGATAAAGTATTTTTTGAGTTACGAGGCTTGAAAGATACAGTATTTTGACATAAAATATAAAATATCTTGAGAAACATTCAGTTTTCGATAATCTTATCTTGATACTTTTTGCACAGAATAATGAAATCAAGCAATTGATGTAAAGAAAACACATGGTTGATTTAAAAACGAAATATGTTGCTAAACACCACAAGTATGTATGTACTTTGCAGAAAGACACAGAGTTGCTGGATGGCGCATACACGAACATTATAAGCAAACTTGCAAGTCTCCTCTCTACACAACTTACGTAGAATGACATAGCTAGTTATATTATTTTGCGATCTCGTTGTCTCATATCTGTTATTGCTTAATCGTCAATATATTATAATAAACAATATTCTAAGACCAAGTTAAACAGACAACAGTTCATTGAAATCGTTATCAATCATATAAGCAGTAATAGCCTTCTAGTTTTTTATTAAATTCTTTAGTATACTGCTTACATAACATATAATACCTGATAATTTAAGAAGTTTAATTTTGCGAATTAGAGCATAAAAATATCATCAGACTTAATTTTATCTCAAATTATTCATAATTCAAGAAATTATTTATATGAAAAATGATATTTTAATATTGTTTAAATTTAAATCGCTTCCAGTTGCATGTTTCCAGGAAAGTTACCTACTCCGGACATAAACTTAACAGCGAAAGGAGACATTTTGGATCATAAATTTATTGACGAAAGATGTTGCCCAAGACACCTTCTACATCTTGAAATTTTATAACATGAATTTATTACATCCTGTATTTTCGTGCATGCATGTGTGCATGCGTGTGTATAAAGAGTATCTTGATTTCAAAAATAAAAGTCTAAATAAATAAATGGAGGATAAGAGGATGTCCAGAAAATTGCCGGACTTCGGGCGTAAAACTCTGATTATCTAGGAAGGTGCTCAGATAGTGGGAGGTATAATCTATCTCGGCGCGCGAAAGAGTAAGTTTGATTTTGCCAAACTTTAAATATGTTCAGTACTCCTCTCTACTTCATAGGTACGTAGCACGGTGCAATATTTAAATATTTACAAGAAATTTGTCCCGAAAGGTATTCGCGCCTTTTGTATTGAGTAGTATGTAAATGAAGTTAGCAGATAGCAAGCGTAGCCTTAAAATTTTTTTAATTAAATTTTAATTGGACTGGAACGTTAAAGTTGAGGTTGCAGGTTCGAATCCTGCTTTTCCAAAGTTCTTTTTTAAACGTAAATTTGTAGAAAATGTGAATGAGGCAAGTAGAGTTGTTAAGTCAAAAAATTATTATTTTTTATTATTAAATTTAATATTTTATATTAACATGCATATTTTACATTGCACATTTACGTCTGCAACCATACAAATAATATTAATTTGATTCATATCGATATTTAATAAAAAACTCTAAAATCACATTTAAAGTGATGTGAACGATGCGTTATAAACGAAAGCTTCAACTGTGAACTGAACAAGAGCAACAAGCAAGAGCAAAAAATATCCTTACCCTAACTCTTTTAGGGTAGAAAATGACAGTTTTCCCAGGTAGCGACTATTGCGATTGAATCCCCAGCAACAAACAAACTTTCACAGTAGTAAAAAAAACGCTAACTAGACATACGAGTATAATGTCGAAATAAAATTTCTGGCAGAATGTAATTTTGGAGATTTTTATTAAATATCGATATCAAATATTGATATTATTAGCATGGTTGCAGGCTTATTCGAAACCTTCCAGTCAACCACTTCTCGAACTATCTGCCTAGAACATATAGTGAGGTCAAGAACCTTCTTTCTTACCGCTGAAGGTAGGTTCACAGTCCTTATTGAAAACTTGAGGTCTATTGCTACCAGAAATTCTAACAGTCTTCTCCTTCTCGTGTTCGTTCCAAATTTCCCTGAATGACGTTAGAGTTATACCTAACAACCAGAGAGATCTGGTTGTCCTGACAATTTAGTCACCAGGTCAGCGGTGGCGAGTTCATCCCATCAAAATTGACTGAACTATTTTTCTACTCCTTTCTGCTTTCTCGACCTCAATCTCGACTTCCCTAGAATATAATCAGATATTAATCATTGATACCCTTAACACAGACTCTACCAATTTTTCTAAATTTTGCATCTATTTATCAAGAGACACGGTAGTGTCTTGTGCTAAGTCCGCGCAAGCACAAGACAGACACAGACACTACCGTGTCTTATTACGCGAGTCGGTCAGTTGAGAGCACTCAATATTTCTGGTTTTCATGTATCCGCTCAACGGATCGACTTCTAAGTAGTCTCAATCGATAGAGCGGGGTCGAATTATATAATAAAAGTGTTTTATTTTTGGGCTACATGCTCTATAAATCGAGCTATTACGACGCAAAGTCCAAATGTGAAAAATATCATTTAAGAAACGTCGTCTTCATCGTCTCCGTCGTCGACCGTAAAAACGTACTGTTGAGGCATTCGACACAAGATCGCGCTAGTGATGCTCTGGAAGTGTGATCGATCGTATAGTGTGATCGATAATCGATTGTAGTAGTAAGTGACGTCGATAAACGAAAGTTAGGTTATTAGCGACAACGATAGTGAAAAGTAAAGTGAAAAATAGATAGTGAAAAATAGAATAATTTCTATATTATGACAAGGTGCAATAGTGAAAATTAATCTGCATCATGCTCTTTACAAATTATCGGATATGTTAGAGATGAGAAAAAAGTAAGTGAATTTGCAAAATTTAGTAAGTGACGGCGATAAACGAAAGTTAAGTTATTAGCGGCGACGATAGTGAAAAATAGCGACTTAAGAAATGAGGTAAGCAAAGAAGTATTCAATTTTATAGTTTATTATTGTATTTTATTATTTTAATATCTTCTTTTATATACAGGATATAAAAATGGTTTCTTTTATATACAAGAAAATGGTTGCATGGCAAGAAATAATGCAGTAAGTAATGTTGATTGCTTACTGCATACTATCTTGTCTCACAGCATTTTCATCCTTTATGTATTACATTTCATTTTGTTTAATAATAGTACTTTATATTATAATTATGTGTACTTTGGTTTGAAATTGCTGAAAGAAGATAACACAGAAAAGATTCAAGATGGTGTATCATCCTAAAAAACCAAACTTGCATTTGTAATGGGCCATCTTTGAGAAAGATCAGGATAACTTTGAGAAAGCTGCCACTATATATATATATTAGAGAATATTGATAACGTACTACACAAAAAACTCTAAAAAAATATTTATTTATTTATAACAAATATAATTTTATGGCGGCGAGATAAAAGTATTGCCCGGATAATATTGTTCCAGTAATAAAACAGAATTTACTTGAGGTCAAAATTTCTGTGATATCTGATAATTGCAAAGAAAATTTTGATTTGTATTCTTCATTCTCACGATAGACGTAGTAAGTTGTCTGTTTAAAAACGTGGAACTTAAACTCGAGCCGAAGATAAGCGTGTTTATCAACAAATCGCCGAGGAGTATGTATAATAAGATAAGTTACTGGAAAAAGCTCACATCTTCGAAAATAGAATGGTAAAGATCCGACGTCAAATAAGCAACAGTGAGCAACCGTAAAATTAAAATTTATGACAATAATTCTACACCTAATTCTACACCACTCATTATTAGGTAAGGGAAAAATGAAAGTAATAATATAGGCAATGAGTTCAATAATATAAATAATTAAATAATAATTGTATCAATGTGATACCGAATGATTTCGCTGTCTCTCTTTCTCTCTCTCGATGCAACGAAGCAGCAATCATCGCGTAACGCATAATAAGCGAGAATTTGTTTTCGAAATTTATCATCCGTCCGACAGACGACCATTCGAATCAGACAATCTTTCTGGTAAATAAAATCAAATCCAATGCTGTTGACACGAATAATCTACGCATGTATTTCTACACATATCTTTGTTTGTTTTACAAATGTTTTTCGAGATCGCTGTTTTCTCCGACAATACGAACGATACAACCGTATCCCGATTATTTTCTTTCTAGTTCGATCGTTAGAGTGAAGCTCAAAATTTTTTTATTAACTTGAATGCAGAAATTGGTATCGATTCTCATTGTATCCCGTTGTTAAATGAATATAGAATTTAATATAAAAATAGATAATGTGGAAGGATAAATCCAAAACTAAAGAGTACCATTATTGTTTAGTCGAGAAACACGACAATCTCACGCCAAGTACACGCGCCTAAGAGCAACGAAACACTGAGAGTAATTATGTTTGAAGATCGAATTGAGCAAAATGGTCAGGTATGAAAAAAAGTTGAAAAAAATTTTTTTAGGCTCAAAACGATTACTCGGGTAAGTCATCGATTGACTGGAGTAGGAATACATCAATTTTCAGGTACGTCAGTTTTATATGTATAATAAGAGAATTAAATTTTATATTTATATTTAAACTCATGCTTGATGCAATGTTTCATATCATTATTTTTATAGCAAAAATTATTTTGCATAATAGCTATTGGCAGCTACGGATACTTCGTCTTTTTTTACTCTTTTATCTTTTTTCTATGTTTCAATACAAGTGTTGCATAAACATATCTCATACCTGGAATATTTTCCCATCCACACGTTTTTTTTCAATATTGTATTCTAAGTAAATAATCCCAAAATGTAAAAAATATATAATACCGCTCGATATAAATAAATACACAATTGAAAAGAAATACAAAGAATTACAAAGGCCAAATGGGAAACCAAATCGAGCAACACGACAAAATTATCTTCGAATATCCAAAAAGAACATAATAGACTTTATTAAAAATTAAAAATTAAATGTACGTTTCGACTTCACTGAGTCTTCTTCAGCATTTCAACAATAATTGTAAACATTTAATATACATCCGTTGTTTAAATATACACGAGTAACATACAGTAATAATACAAGCAAAAATAAAAGTGGAAATAAATATAAAAATAAATAAATAAAAACGCAAATATCCCGCAAGTAATTCCCGACGTTAAAATTAATAAGTAAATTGGAGGTCAAAGGTCTGGACGCAACGATCTTACAATACAAGCGTTCAAGAATAAAATACAAAATGTGGTACGAACTTATTCCTCGTTACTTGGCGAGAATATGTTGGTCAATTCAGTCAAATGTTGTCAAAAATAAATAAAATGTTGTCACTTCGTCCCTAAATCGTAGTCAAAGCCAAAGTTCGTGTCGGAAATGTGTGGGAGGTTGTGTTCTACATAAATACAAAAGAAACAGTTATAAAATAATGTTGTCACGAGAAACGATAACGCAGTCTTGTACAATCTTGTTTTTTCTAAATCGATTAAGTGATCTGATATAGTACGTAGAAAAATTATTCAAATAAGCAAATATCTTTTTTGAAATTGGAACGCCGGTTACAAACTGTGATATATTATAATCGCAACGGCCGCAGTCATGTTAACTTGTTAACAGTTTGAAATAGAATGTGTTCAATGACAAATGTATAAACCAATCCACGACGCTTTCGATTTTGAGGCGCTATACGCGTTGGGTTAGAGGAGGGGATGTAGATACAAATCATTTATGAGATTTACATAAGACTTATTAAGAAATTCTGTATCTTTGTGCGAATTAATCGCCTGTCTATGGCCCTTGATGTGGATCATTTCACTAATTAGCCTCTTTTGATAATTCTGTCTGATAATTCCACGTCAAGAATACTGACATTTTCCCAATCAAACTGATGATCAAATTCTATAATGTGCTCAGAAATGACTGTGTGTCTGGATGAGTCTAATCTTATGTTGTATTTGTGTTCCTTGATACGCGTACTTAATTTTCTTTTTGTCTGGCCAATATAGGCCGCATCACAATCTTTACAATTAATCTTATAAACTACACATTTGTTTCCGATCGCACATGCTCACCGGACCACGAGTACATGAAACTCCTAAGTTGGTTTAAAACCCTATATCCAATCAAAAATTTTGACTTGTCTATAATCGGATTGATACATTTTGCAATGGGGCGAATGAACGGTAACACTATGAAATTCTTTTGTATTGGTGTGTTGGTGGGTGAGAATGTGGTCGAGTTATTCTTCATTTTTCTGTTAGACAGAGCACTGATTCTAAAATTTATATGTTTAAAAATAAAATGGAGAGGATAACCATTATTTAGTAGGATGTTAATACACAATTCTATGTTTTTCCGGTGGAAACAAGAATGTGATAACAACAACGCTCTATCGATTAATCCGTAAATGGTACCAATCTTATGTCGCTGAGGGTGGTTTGAATAGTACGATAAAAATCTACCCGAAAAAGTGCTCTTATGAAACCAATCAATCCTTATCGTGCCATTTTCATTGATTAGTTTAAGATCTAAAAAGGAAAGAGAGTTATTGTTTTCATATTCAATCGTAAATTTTAGTCTCTCATGATATTCATTAAACTTTTTTAGGATTGATTGTGTTGATTTTGATTGGTTGTGTTGATTTTTTTTCAATTGTGAATCCCAAAATATGTTTACAAACATAAAAAATTGAGATTTTGTTTAACACGTTTATTTCATTATACAAGTTACATACACGATCATATTGCATACAAATACATTGCACGACCATTACTCATATAAAATAGTAAAACCATAGAGATGTTTTGTATGTATATTATTGTTTATATTAATAAAATAAATATTAATATACATACTTTATGTTTAATGTATATTTTATTTATTATATAGATTATAATTTTGTGTCCGACAATGACACATCACAAAATGTTACGACGCTATAACGACGCTAATGGCAGTAACATTCTGTAAGTAAGTAGAATTTTTTTTATACCGTCTACTTCTTAATGTTCATTAAATCGATATTTGTTTCAAAGACTTGCATTCGTATTACAGACAGGAACAAATCTTAAACGAAGTGGATCAGCAGGTCGAAGTATCAGACCAACCTGCATTCGAACATTCTTTAAGTAATCAATGGGCTCCAAGTAGAAACTGTGTATCAGAGGAGCTATTAACGCCTTCATTTCTAGCATAGCAAATCGTTGGCCTGAAATTGGGTATCGTAATCTGTTTTATAACATGATATTATGTACATCAAGATATGAAAAAATATAACTTACCGATGCAGTTACGTGGGCCAGCACTGAATGGTACATACGAATAAGGATGACGATTTTGGATATTCTCAGGCAAAAATCTGTCAGGGTCAAATACCTCTGGATTTGGCCAAAAATTGGGATCTCTATGGACTGCACGAATAATAAGTGCGACAGTTGTTTCAGCGGGTATTAAATATGACTCTAAAAAGTATATTACATAATAAGATTTACAAATATATAATAATTCAAAACTTTATAAAAATTTTAGAATTGAACATATATGTATTATTACTACATAGGAATAGATACATAGTTTGAATGATTAAAAAAAATATAATGTAATTATTTATAATTATGTATAAATTTCAATAATTGCTTAACATTATTTTCTGATAATACTGCACTTATCTTTATATATAAAATTTTTAGAGTAGTATAAGGAGTATAAATAAACTTATTAATAAAAATGTAGAAATTAAAAAAATGCAGTGTAGAAATATTGCATTTTACATTTACATATCTAACTCATACATTGACGACATACTGCGTAATGTATTTAATAATGCATACAATAAAAAATTAATTAGATGCATACGTAATCTTGCGTCTTCCTTAAGAATTCTTGATATGAAAAATACACTGGGATATAAGCGCAACGATTCTTTTATACATCTTTCTAAATATGGTAAATCTTGCAACAGTTTTATATTAAATTTCTTTCCATTTTCTTGCAAAGCAATATCAACTTCGTTTCTGACACGATCCTGGATCATAATTGTTAATTAAAACGGTGTTTCTTATAATTGTGATGTTTTTATAGTTAAAAACAATTCCAAGATTATTTATCTCCCATGTATAGTAATTAATTTTGAGATACATTTATGTAAAATACATTTATAAAAATATAAATGTATTTTACATAAATGTATAAATAGAAATTCTTTTTGTTTTATTTTTTATTTGAAATATGTGCGTATAGAGTGTCGTATGCGTATACGCACCTACACGTGTGCGTACATTTACTCTTTTAATACGGTATATCTATTAATACAGAACAGTAAATTGTGTACATACTTACATATACACTTAAAAAAATTTATATAATACATCTTTAATAAATAATTTTTGAAATTATCGAAGTTTTTTATTTAATGGCGATGTACATTTGACGACATATACCTACCTGAATGTCCTTGTGCTCAGCTAATAGTGTCAAAGTAAAACACAAACACATTGCTGTAGTATCATGACCCTATAAATCGTATATCGTTATATGTATATGCATCGACATATGAAATAATAAAAAAAATTACAACAGAATTACAAATATATACCTCAAACATGAAAGTATCGATTTCCTCCCGAATATCTAAATCAGACATAAGACCCTGACGAGATGCCGCTATTAGAAGATCCAACATTGCAAGCCGTTTTCTTCGTTCTAAATATACATATTTCAAAATATATATGTATATTAAGCAGATCGGTACAAATTTGTTGCTTGATAATTTAATACTTCTATAACTCCTTGTGCTTTTATAATATTGACTACGTTAAAAATTTAATCTACATTAAAATTTTAAATTGTATAATGTTAATAAAATATCATTTATTTACATACAATTGTATTATAAATATATATATATGATTATATTTAAATATTATATACTTTTAAGATATTTTTAAAATATCTACATTTAAGAGATGTTTTAGATAATTTTACACACACACATAATTATATTAAACAACAATCAGATTTAAGAATAGCTACTAATTACAATACTTACTTCCTATCGGTTCTGAGTCATCTTTCTGTATCGATGTATCATTGTCATAGTATCATTAGTGTGTTCATGATAAAGTTTTCTTTCAGCAATAATCTAAACAACATATTTATTTTAAGATTTATATGAATGCATTAGTTATATGTTAAAAATATTTATAAATTATCTTATAATATTGTTAAATGGTAGTCAAATGGAATTTTTATTGTAATTTCTTAAAATAGATAATGTTTAAATATAATATTAAATAGCATTTTTACCTACTCGTTCAGTAAATCCATGTAATATCTTTAGAATCTTCTTTTGTTCTCTGCCTTTTGATGTTAAGGAGAATATCCAGTCGATCAACAGCCACGGCCTCAATGTTCTAAACCATAATTAATGAATTATAGACCACACACACACACACACACACACACACACACACACACACACACACACGCACACGCGCACGCACGCACGCACGCACGCACACTTTAAGATGATTTAATTAAGATTTTATTTTGTAAAAGCTTTCTTTAATTTTTTCTACAAACTACTATATTTAATAATATTTTAGTAACTATATATAAAAAGAGAATATATTAATAAATCACTAATAAAGTTATGTTAAAAAGATATGTAGAATCTATCTAGTATAAATACACACATACTACACTTTTTAAACTATTTATTCTTAGAAATGTATTTATCTCTACCTCAGCGTTTGATTACACATTGTGGTTTTATTATACATATATCAATATTTAATATTTGAAAAACTTTAAGAAATATTTACTTTTAAATAACAATTTACCGCAAATACATTATACGTAATATATTATACATTTCTAATAAATTACTAATAAAAATTTTAAATTGTTGTTAATGTTTTAATGTTAATGTTTTAAATTAGGTATAATTATATTTATCTCGTGTTACATTATGTGATATAATTATACATATAAATCCATATCTCCTCTTAACACAGAATATAGATCAAGAGACACAGTAGTGTCTTGTGCTAAGTCCGCGCAAGCTACAAGACGCTCCCGTGTCTCTTTACGCTAGTCTGACATTTGAGAGCACTCAATATTTCTAGTTTTCATATATCCGCTCAACGGATTGAGCTCTAAGTAATCTTAATCGAGAGCGGGGTCGAATCATATAATAAAAGTGTTTTTATTTTTGGGCTACATGCTCTATAAATCGAGCTATTACGACGCAAAGTCAAAATGTGAAAAATATTAATTAAGAAACGTCGTCGTCGTCGACCGTTCAGATCTACGGTTGAGGCATTCGACATAAGATCGCGCTAGCGATGCTCTGGAAGTGGCAACTCTGGTTGGCAAGAGGGGTGCGGTGAGCAGCGAAGAAATGTGCGATCGATAACACAGGCACACAAAAAAAATTTTTTTTTTTGACCCGAAGTGCGGATATACTTTTCCTGGTTAAAATGACTCCCTGAATTCGAATCCGAGGCCAGAATTACGCCATCACCCTCCAATTTTTCTTAATCTCAAAAAAATACCCTAAAATCTGCATTTTTCGCTTTGGTTGGATTAAACGTTAGTTAAAATCTCAAAAATTGATTGAATATAACTGCAGGACCATATATTATATGTATTTTGATGTAGTGAGTGTATTGAAAATCATATGCAAAACGCATGCAAAATCCCATGCAAAACGCATGCAAAATCCCATGCAAAAACGCATGCAAAATTTCATATGCGATTGCGAATAAAGTTTTCTTTACTCCTTCTTTCTTTTATATCGAATTCTTTTATCTTCAAACGACCGATGCAATGATTTTCTTTTCCCAATCAGTTTTTTTGGCTCAATGTCCCTTTTAAGCATCCAACAGAAATCTGCCATCATGTTTATGTCCCATCTTCCTTGATATCGTCGTTCCATTTCCTTGATATCTTGATGAAACCTTTCACCCTGTTCTTCACTGTAGTCGCCTAGGTTCTCTGGAAAGTAGTCAAGGTGAGAATCAAGGAAATGCAACTTCAAGTTCATCAAGCAACCCAATTTTTTAAAGTTTGCCAACATTTCCTCAACTATAATCTTATAATCTTCGCTCTTCCAATTTCCTAAGAAATTCTGTGCTACATTCTTGAAACTTAGCCATGCTGCTCTTTCTATATCACTCATTTTTGAGATAAATTTGTCGTCTCTGAATGCCGTACGAATTTGAGGACCATCGAAAATGCCCTCTTTTAGTTTAGCATCACTTATTTCCGGGAATTTTCCTGTTAAATAGTTGAAACAATCGCCATCTTTGTTCAGAGCTTTAACGAACTGCTTCATTAGACCAAGTTTGATGTGGAGAGGTGGGAGCAGAATTTTTGAAGGATCAACTAAGGGTTCAGAAATAACATTTTTTGTCCCCGGAGTAAAGTCAGTTCTATTTGGCCAGACTTTCTGTTCATAGTGTTTCTTCCTATCTCTGCTATCCCATTTTTTTTTTTTTTTACCCGAAGTGCGGATATACTTTTCCTGGTTAAAATGACTCCCTGAATTCGAATCCGAGGCCAGAATTACGCCATCACCCTCCAATTTTTCTTAATCTCAAAAAAACCCTGAAATCTGCATTTTTCGCTTTGATTGAATTCAATGTTAGTTAAAATTTGTGCCTGTAACCAGGGCACCTCCACGTGGTGACGGTGGGCAACAGCTTCACACTGGCAAAGTCCCTGGGTAAAATAAACGGCTTGGATGCCGTCATGGCAGGCACAAACAATAACATTACGATGCAGGGACTCGGAAACCCAGTATCGGCGGCTGGTCAGGGTGGGAAAGCGGGCCCACAGGCGTCGTCATCATGCGACCGCAGCTCTATAGTTGTGGGGAACCTGGCCTCTATAGAGTATGATGCTACAAGGAACCAATCAAGCAACCATCTTTGCAATAAAAGCCCTGATGAATTTTGCTACGTCTGCGGGGAGTTTGAAGTTGCGAAAAAACGAAGATCTCTATCTGAGAAACTGAAATCAATTTATAAAGATTGTTTCGGTTTGGAGGTAGTAAATAAAGATGTGATCTGGAGACCTCCTAGTATGATTTGCAATAGTTGCAGATCAATGCTTTCCCGATGGGACAGAAGTCGAAATGAGAAGGAATCGAAATTCATAAAGCCTATGATATGGTTTGAACCATCAAGTCGAGATGTTTGCTACATTTGTATGACAAATATCGTAGGTTTTAATTCAATTAATAAAACAAAACTCTTGTACCCCAATGTCCCTTCAGTAGAAAAACCAACAACTCTCAGAGTTGAATCTGCAGTCCAAGAACCTATGCAAATTGATGAAAAAATGCAAATCGATGAAGTAATGCAAATCTATAAAGAAATGCAAATCTATGAAAACTCCGAAGAAGACGATGGAAGTAATAGCGAAGATGACGAATACCATCAAGCAGGTGAAAATAAGGCTCCTGAAACTTTTAATCAGGAAGAGTTGAACGACCTTATACGGGATCTAGGATTACCGAAAGATGGAGCCGAATATCTGGCCGCAGCATTGAAAAAGAAAAATTTGTTATCAAAAGGAACTACAATTTGTGGATATCGTAATAGAGAGAAAGAATTTCGAAAATTCTTCGCTAAAGACGAGAATGCTTCATTGACATATTGTTTAGACGTGAAAGGATTAATAGATGAATTGAAACTCAATGTTTACAAAGATGAAGAGTGGAGACTATTTATTGACTCTTCAAAGCGGAGTTTCAAAGCTGTTCTTCTCCACAACGGGAATACGTTTGCACCTATTCCAATAGCTCATTCAACGAAACTGAAGGAAACGTACCAGAATTTACGAATAGTATTGGAGAAAATAAAGTTTGCTGAACATCAATGGCAAATATGCGGGGATCTTAAGATTATAACTTTATTACTTGGGCAGCAATCCGGATTCACGAAATATCCCTGTTTCTTGTGTTTATGGGATAGCAGAGATAGGAAGAAACACTATGAACAGAAAGTCTGGCCAAATAGAACTGACTTTACTCCGGGGACAAAAAATGTTATTTCTGAACCCTTAGTTGATCCTTCAAAAATTCTGCTCCCACCTCTCCACATCAAACTTGGTCTAATGAAGCAGTTCGTTAAAGCTCTGAACAAAGATGGCGATTGTTTCAACTATTTAACAGGAAAATTCCCGGAAATAAGTGATGCTAAACTAAAAGAGGGTATTTTCGATGGTCCTCAAATTCGTACGGCATTCAGAGACGACAAATTTATCTCAAAAATGAGTGATATAGAAAGAGCAGCATGGCTAAGTTTCAAGAGGAAATTGGAAGAGCGAAGATTATAAGATTATAGTTGAGGAAATGTTGGCAAACTTTAAAAAATTGGGTTGCTTGATGAACTTGAAGTTGCATTTCCTTGATTCTCACCTTGACTACTTTCCAGAGAACCTAGGCGACTACAGTGAAGAACAGGGTGAAAGGTTTCATCAAGATATCAAGGAAATGGAACGACGATATCAAGGAAGATGGGACATAAACATGATGGCAGATTTCTGTTGGATGCTTAAAAGGGACATTGAGCCAAAAAAACTGATTGGGAAAAGAAAATCATTGCATCGGTCGTTTGAAGATAAAAGAATTCGATATAAAAGAAAGAAGGAGTAAAGAAAACTTTATTCGCAATCGCATATGAAATTTTGCATGCGTTTTTGCATGGGATTTTGCATGCGTTTTGCATGGGATTTTGCATGCGTTTTGCATGGGATTTTGCATGCGTTTTGCATATGATTTTCAATACACTCACTACATCAAAATACATATAATATATGGTCCTGCAGTTATATTCAATCAATTTTTGAGATTTTAACTAACGTTTAATCCAACCAAAGCGAAAAATGCAGATTTTAGGGTATTTTTTTGAGATTAAGAAAAATTGGAGGGTGATGGCGTAATTCTGGCCTCGGATTCGAATTCAGGGAGTCATTTTAACCAGGAAAAGTATATCCGCACTTCGGGTCAAAAAAAAAATTTTTTTTGTGTGCCTGTGTTATTAATACATGTTTTCTACTATATTTCTATTTTACAAGTTATTACGTTACAAGAAAATTTCCAAGTGCGAATTTTTTTGCGTGTGCATAAACTTTTTTTGTAATACAATTCATACTGCAAATAGTTTTATAAAATTAATTTAAACAGTTTTTAATTATATTCAAGCAACATTTATTCCACGTTACAGTTACGTTATTTTATTACACTCCGCTATATAACTTCTACATCTAAATTAACTTAAGCTCGATTTGTTTCATCTTAATATTCATATCAGAGAGAGAAGGAAAAAGAGTACTCACCTCCGCGCGATACCAACCAAAAGGCATTTTTCTAGTGGCTGGTCTGCTGGCGACCCAGATGGAAAAAAGAGATATCATAAAAGACGCAAAGTCAGTCAACAAATGTGCGGCATCAGTCGCTATCGCCAAGCTATTCGATAATACTCCGCCTGAAGAAAAGAAGAAAAATAAGAAAGAAATTTTTGTACAAGATAACTGCCTGCTTTCATAAATAACTTTTACAAAGTATTCTCATTTACGCGGATAATATATTTTGTTATATTACACGGATAACATATTTTGTTATATTACCAACGATTTCTGCTATCATGAAAATAACACAGAGCGCACTGGCAATCAGTAACTTCTTTCGGGCTTTCTTGTCGATCTCCTCGTTTCTTTCCCTGTGACAATGATCTTCTGGAGACACTAAAAATAATCGCAAGAAAAAAATATTATATCAATGGCGTTTATTTAAAAGAAAAAGAGTTATTAAGGAAAAGTCAAACTAGAGCAGACTCATCGATTAAAGCTATTTGATTGATGCAAAAACTGTAATGTAACGACATCGAAATACATTTCTTTATTTTTCTTAGTCTTCCTGATTAATTTAAAATGCGTCGATAAACAACTGGATGAATATTCTTTTTCTTATAATCATTGATCGTTACTTTTTGTTATTTTTTTTCAACTTATTTTCTTACACATGATAAGGTATTGTTTGACAGGCAAACTGGTCACGTGAAGGCTTTTCAGCCAATCAATAAATGATCTACGCGTCGAACATGGATTGTCGGCCTAACGCAGTCAAACAACGAATTAAAATCATCTTTCGATTTTAATCGTTTTGAATGTTTGGTAAATTGAATAAAGAATTTATTGCGAAAAATATTACCTCAGCCAGGATTCGAACCTGGAACTCCCCCATTCCGTGCGGGCGTCATACCAATTCGACCACCAAGGCATGTGATAATATTTATCGCAATAACCGACACTTAGTACTTATTATTTAAGCAGCGCTCTAGTGGGAAACATCATCCTTTTAAATCAGTGATGGGATACAACTTTGAAAATAGTCTTTTCTTCGCCAGTAATTAAGGGGAGGTTCTGGTCAAAATCGAAAAAAAAAATCGATTTTTTTTTTGCATAATTGTAATCCTTATGATGTGGAGAATAAGTGGGCAAAAGCATTTTACCGGAAGAAAAGTATTTTACGAGATACAGCTTGTCGAACATGCAGTCCGCCGGCCCGAAAGTAGGTATAAACGGGCGCTTGGAGTTTGCAAAAAAGGCCAGAATTGAAAAAATCGGGTTGCAAGTACAACAGCAATATCTTTTTGAAGAAGAGGAAGGAATAATGTATGGTCCTGGAATAGCAGATTAGATGTAAGTTGACAAAAAAAAATTTAATACGATTTTTACTTCGTTTAACTTAAAAGCGTGTTTTCTCGAAACGTCATTTTTCGGCGCGCGGGGCGCTCTACAGCTTCAACGGATAAACCGATTTTAATAAATGACGGCTCAAAAGAAAGGAAATTTAATTTCGGGGGCCTTATGAAAGCGTTTTTTTTTTTTAATTTATTGCAAATAATTTTTTTCGAACGTTGAAGTGCAAAAAAATAGAGAAAAATCGAGGGTTTTACGAAAAAGGCTGCCATTTTGTTATAAGAGCGTTTTTTAAAAATCGAAAAATCATAAGGCCCCCCAAAATTTATCTATTTTAATAATCTTTTTCATTTGGTCATTTCAGAACAACTGGTGAGCCTGTAGAACGCCCCGCGCACGTCCACCAATGCCGCTTGCCGCTTCACCAATCAACAGCTGGAGCCGCCATTTTTTAATTATTTTGCTTACAAAAATTACAATATATTCTTCAATTATGTACGAATAAAAGCCATAAAATACATTTGCATAATATTTTTATTTTACATTAAAAAAAATTCCTCAAATTGCCCTATTTTTCGGGCCTCTGAACCAGAACCTCCCCTTAAGATAACACATGATAAGGCTGAAAATCCATGTTCGGCGCGCAGATCATTTATTTATTGGCTGAAAAGCCTGCACGTGGCCAGGTTGCTTGTCAAATAATACCTTATTATGTGTTATCTTAATTACTGGCATAGAAAAGACTATTTTCAAAATAATAAGTGTGGATTCCTGCCTTTTGAGCCCAAATTATATGACAACAATGACAACATGTAGATAAAAAGTACATACAGGGTGACCCATTTTAACTTCCCCACCGGATTATCTTGAAAGGAATGCACTTTCTAAAAAAAAGTTTCAGATATGAGTTTTAGTATTTTTCCCTGGCTATTGAATGGCGATATTGAATTTGACCTCGATTGTGAATGTGAAGGTTATTTAAAGGTCAAGTTAATTTTTTTAAATGGGAACCACTATTTTTTATTACATATTCTTGTAGCTGACTTCAAGAGCTTTCCAAAACACTATAATAAAGTATTTTTTTATTAAGTATTTTCCGAGTTATAAAGCTTGAAATAATTTCTTAATTTTACATAAACTGTAAAATATCTCGTAAAATATTTACTTTTCGATGACCTTATTTCAATACTTTTATGCACAGAATAATGAGAGGAATCAATTGGTGTAAAGAAAACACATAGTTGTTTTTAAGAAAAAATATGTAATTGTTAGTTACAAATTGCATATTTTTTCTTAAAAACAACTATGTGTTTTCTTGACACCAATTGGTTCCTCTCATTATTCTGTGCATAAAAGTATTGAGGTAAGGTCATCGAAAAGTAAATATTTTACGAGATATTTTACAGTTTATGTAAAATTATGAAATTATTTCAAGCTTTATAACTCGGAAAATACTTAATAAAAAAATACTTTATTATAGTGTTTTGGAAAGCTCTTGAAGTCAGCTACAAGAATATGTAATAAAAAATAGTGGTTCCCATTTAAAAAAATTAACTTGACCTTTAAATGACCTTCACATTCACAATCGAGGTCAAATTCAATATCGCCATTCAATAGCCAGAGAAAAATACTAAAACTTATATCTGAAACTTTTTTTCAGAAAGTGCATTCCTTTCAAGATAATCCGGTGGGGAAGTTAAAATGGGTCACCCTGTATATTTCAAAATTTGTGTCTATATAAACATTGATATAAAATAAAAATTAATTAATTAAAAATAAATTAATTAATTAAAAAGTAAATAAATTAATTTAAAAATCCCGAACGTGTTTCAGACTCACAGAGTCCTCTTCAGCAGGAGCTAAAGAATAAACCTCTACTTATATCTAACCGAAATCGAAAACAAGATGCTCATGGCAGTGAGCCTATGTCGCAGTCAATAATATAAAACTTAGCGTCATAAGGTCCTTCGGATTGTTAAAACACAGTGGATCAATGACTATTTTCAAAGTTATTTTCTTAAATATGCATGATATTAAATATTTCCTCGGGAAAACGTACTTATCGGATTTTGTTGGTAATCCGCGGCTGCATTTTCATCGCTAGAGCCTTTCACCACCGTACAACAACCTGACAATTTTCCGTGAACACAAAAGATAACCTTCCGCGATGACATCTCAGTTTCTTCATCCTCGTTATTATTCGGGGGAATGCTCGTTCCATAGCCATAAATCGCCTTATCCTTGAACCTGCAATTTATCAAGTCCATTTCTATTTCATGCAGTTAAAGTAACAATACAAAGAATTATTTTTACAGAGGAATGTTTGACTTCACTATAGACGCCTTGTTAAACGCGGCCGACTTTGATGTAAAATAAAATATTACGCTTCCGATTATTACTCATAGTTATGACTTATTATTATTATTTACAATGTATTATAATTTATTATAATTATATTCATGGATAATTATTTATTTATAATTGTATTGTATTATAATTGTTCATTTTATTTATTATTTATACATTATTAATAATAATTATTTATATAAGATATCCCCTTTTTTTTTATTCTTCGCGATTGTAAATGATGGCATATAGCGATCGCTCTGTTTTATGTTGCGCAATGGAGAAAAGCGATTACGTTTTAGTGAACTAATCCATGCGGTTTGCCGTCGATAATTTGAAGAAACTACATGACGTCTTTGTGTCATTCCTCTTTAGTAATTTCCAATTTCGTCAAGCATTTCACTTATCGTGTTAGTTTTATTTTGTTGATTTTTTTGGGTATGTCAAAATCATTTCGACAATTTTTTATTTGTCAATCAATAAATCACGATATCAAAAATTGCGTCGATCCCGCAGCTATCTTTTCTTCTTAACTTAGCTTAGATAAGATCTGTAGAGATATTCATGCTTGGTCGGTTGATAAGAAGAAGCGGTACAACTATCTACGAAACGGAAAATTCGATATAAACTTCATGTAATAAAAATTCGTACTTTTAACAGGATTTATTTCTTGTTCAGAATTTTGCGAGGATTTATTAAAATCCTATAACTTTATTTGATTTATTCTCATTCTCTTTGACCGCAAATTAAATAACGGTAATGGATCTTAACAATCAATTAATGAGCTGCGTGCCGACTTGGTTTGTCGGACTTTAAAACGCAGTAAATCACCAACTTAAAATCAACATCGATTTTAATTTTTGGTGCTAATAAGTCCGACGAACCAAATCGACACGCAGCTCATTGGCTGTTAAGATCCAGCTCTGACCGTTTGACGATTTTATATTTTAACGTTTATTTCATTTAGTTAGAAAAGCTTATTCTTTAATTTTGGCAAAATTTATTTTTGTATTTGTCTTTAAATGCGAATATTTCTCAACAACAATCGATATTTCTTAAAAAATAAACAATTAATACCACTTCTTAGAATAATATTAAGATTCAGATTCTTAGAGTATATTCATATTTTTAAGAATACAAATATTGATACAAATATTATTAAGAATGGTTAGTATTTCTAAGAAAAGAAAGAAAAAACTTACTTGTAAAAAAGAGAATGTAGAATAACGAAGAGGTATCAGCATAGAGAACATAAATTTTATTTTTATTTTATTCTAATTTATTACGCAGTAAGTAAGCAATTCCGTGTATGAGACTGGCGGAAACGTATGTATGCATAATATTGTTGACATTATTACACACTTTAACAATGGTAATACATAATACACGAATACGTGACCAGTTCTTATCGCTGTTCGCAGAATGTTATTATCTATCAGTCAGATATTAATGATGCCCTGTGCAAATGCGCATTCGTTACACGCTTCTCTGTTCCCCTATCTATGCTGGCTGTGATTCAATAACGATGACAATGATGCCGTGTGCAAAGTCACACGATCGAAGAATATCGATGAAGACGAAGGTTCGCGATATCGCTGTTGCACAATCAGAGGTGCGAAAGAACTGAATTAAGCCGTACTTGAAGCATTTTTCGAACTATTTTTATATCATGTAATATACACAGACGTAATATACCATACATATGTACGTATGTATACATACATAGCATGTTTATATACATATTTATACACATTATGTGTATAAAATGTAAAAGATTTACATAAATCATTGAAAACTCAACGAAGGACTTTTATGTGCGAATTTATAATATTTGGTCACGGATTTCTCTCGTTCTATCGATTAAACTATCAAGTTCATACATATATTTTTTTTCCTATCGTGTAACCTTAATCTTTCTGGGGAGGGAAAGAAGGGCATTCGCGGTGCGGAAAGGGAAGATCGACCTTCGGGAGCTCGTCCTTCAGGCGAACGAACGGTACAGCGATCAGATTCACGGAGATTCGTGAAGGCTTCCGTCGTTGAATCAACAAGGTATTCGTAAGTGGTTTACGACTTGTGGTTTTTTGTTAATATGAGACGCCGAGGATGAGATGCGAGGACAACGGCGAGGACGCGTGTGTCGATACATATCTCGAGTGACGTACTTTGTTTCGTACGACCGCGCGTGGTCTCATCATCTCCTACGCCTCCTAGTCAACGCGAATATGACAAATGGTCTTTTACAACTTTGTGGAAACTGTTTACTGTTATCGAACGATCAACAGGAAACAGAAATAGAGAAATAAACAAACGAAGTTTACTGGTTTCTCAAAAGTCATCGTCATTTTATTGCTGCAAAACAGTCTTTATTTATTGTTATTATTTTTTAAAATATAAGGACTCTACACACAGCCTTGTAAATCATAAATTAAGATATTATGAAACTATAGCATGACATAATAATAATGTAATACCTTTGCTTTTAGTACGTAAACGCTGTTTAAAAATTGTTACGTACACTTGAAAAGGAAACCAGAATCAATGGTCGAAACGTTGTGGATATAAATAAAGAAATTATATAACCAATTTTTTTTGCTGTCAAATAATACCCTTCTTTTTAGATCGTTAATCACTGGCGAAGAGGAGAGTTTCTCATATTTTTATCCATGGCGATTAAGCATCGGATTATTATATGTATTTCGGATCGGTTGATTAGCCTGTGAATTATCTCGTCATGTACTGTTAAATAATCAGGTGTGTATACAGACGGATTAATAACCGACGACGGTCGATCCGCCGTCATGCTATCCGACACCATGTCAGTGTTTCGTATTAATTATACTGTGATAATACAAGAATAATAGTCTCACCTCGTCAAGAGAGAGAGAACCACATTCATGGGCGTCGACAAGACGCTTTCGTAAGAAAAAAAAATCTATCGCTGATACGACAGGAATTCTCGTGGAATTATCAATCTCTCCTAATAGAAATAGTCTAGTCATGCTTTGATCGTTTACTAGCAGAGAATCTAAGAACGGATATCGAATAACGAGATTACGCGTGGAGGCAGTGTGTTCTGCCCCCCCCTTACGAGGGGGGGGGGGCTCCACCACCGAAAAACTACACACATAGGTGTGGATGGAACTCGCTTCGCGTGGAAATTTTCCTCGCATACACTTTTCAATGCAAGGTTCCACCCACCTATGTGTGTAGTTTTTTGGTAGTGGAACCCCCCGTAGGGGAGGGGGGTTCATATGGGCGGAACACACTGCCTCCTCGCGTACACTTTTTAATGCGAAGCGAGGTTCCACATAGGTTTGCAATTTTCCACGGAAAGCGAGTTCCACCCACACCTATGTGTGTAGTTTTTCGGTAGTGGAGCCCCCCCGTAAAGGAGGCGGAACACACTGCCTCCACGCGTACACTTTTCAATGTGAAGCGAGGTTCCACATGGGTTTGCAATTTTTGACGCGAATCTATGTTTTACGCGTTTGTAGAATTTCATTTTGCGAAGCGATTTCCACACCCATGCGACTTTTCACGCGGAGCGAGTTCCACCAGATGACTCTTTAATCAACATTTATAATTAGTTATATACACAGTATCGTTCGAATTAATGTGAACACAAGCAATAATTTGAGAAAACAACATGTATTAGTTGCAAACAATAAAAAGAATACAATTTACATTCTTTTAATAAGAAATATGTCCTCCTTTGGCTTTTATAATCTCTTCAATACGTTTTGGCATAAAATCAATGAGATTTTTACAGTTTCCTGACATTTGCTCGTCTCGAAACCATATAGAGATTACGGCCTCAATCAGTTTCGTTTTTGTTGTGCAATCTCTTTTGTGAAGTTTAGCTTTCACAATAGCCCACAGATTTTCAATTGGATTGAGATCTGGTGAGTTTCCTGGCCATTCAAGGCATGATATCTTTTTGTCCGTAAAATATTTTGTCATAATCTTGGAAACGTGGCATGGAGTCAAATCTTGTTGAAAAATTGCTTGACCGTTGGCATCAACTTCTCTTAATGCAGTTTCCAATCTTTCTCTAGCAAATCTCTGTATTTTTGTGAGTTCATCATGCCTTCAATTGGCACAAGGGATCCGGTACCTTTATAAGAAAAACAGCCCCAAAACATCATGATTAAAATGGCCGCTACTCTCAAAATTTAGAAAATTTTCATGTGTTCACATTAATTCGAACAATACTGTACTTCATATGTGCCTTTCTCAACTCCCAACACCCGAACATTAAGTTCACAATGGAGGTGGAACAAAAGAACCAAATCCCCTCAGCGAAAAATGACCCATCGAATTGATATCAAATCGACATCGAAAACGTACATCGAAAACTGATTGAAATACTCATCGATTTCGATTGATTTATGTCACAGCTTTCGATGAACTTGATTTATGTCATAGCTTTTCGACACTCAGAAACACTCAGAACAATTTCGATTCAATATCGATTCAATTTCGATTCAATATCGATTATTTGACATTTTGTTTAAATATTTTTGTATTTATAAAGTTGCTTTTAAAAGCTGTTTCTTCACTATGTATCTTCAACTGGAAATTTATCAGAATTTATCTATCAGAAATGAGAAAATATATAATAATTTTTGGAAAATACGTTGGACTACATTAATATTTTACAAATTTTATTTCACAATGAAAAATAAAAATATTTGCAACGTACATTTATATAAAAATAAAAATATATGCAACGTACATTTATATACAAATTATTTTTAAGTAAATAGTTGTCAGTACAAAAAATAGACTATAGGAAATATTTAAAAAACTCCTTATTTAACAAGTTTCCAATATATTTTTAACAAAGTAATTATTTTACCGGGTTGATGCATAATTATCCGCTGTTTCTTAAACAATATTCATTATGAAAAAAACATATAAAAATTTAACAGAAACACGTTTAAATGATTATTCTGGAGCATATCACCTAAACATAGAAGAATATTTTTATAAAACAAAAGTAAACAAAATTTTCACTTAAAAAAACGCGCCTATATGAACGGCGGATAATTATGCATCAACAATATAAAAACATTACATTTAAAAAAAAATAACGTTACAGTTATAGTGTCATATGAACTGTTAAAACTACTTTGAAGAAGTATTCTACTTTCTTCTTTGCATAAGTATTCATTTCTACTTTTTTCTTTTTCCATAAGTCTCATTTTCTTGTTTACGCCACGGAGCATTGGTCCATGTTTTTATGGTTTCTTCCACCTCAAAAAGTATGATCAAATTTTCTTAGTAATGAACCTGACTCCAAATGAACAGACTCCATATAGATTCCACACAAACTAAATAGAATCACATATACAGACT